>JARYZH020000750.1:31053-73200 GCA_030021035.2 Notholithocarpus densiflorus
TCCTTAACCCATTTTCACGGGAAGAGCTTAGTCGCAAGCTTTTCGCAAAAATGTCTCTGAAGGAGTTTTTGATGAAAAACATGAAAAATGCAATTTGAACAAAAACTCAAAACAAGAAAGCATAAAAACACTTTCAAAAACATATAAAATATTCAAAAATCTTTTTGGGTTTGATCGACAAGCAATTGAGTATACATATCACATTTGAACATGTACAATCACACAAATGAAATAAGGCATTCATTGAACAACAGTCTTGTGTGTTGTGTGTGTGTATCAAATGTGGAATAATCCTTAGTCCAAAGTGAAGCTTCAATGACCAATTCAATCAAGTCATACAAAACTGGTACTAAGTCAAGTGGTTTATCTCAATTATAGAAATGAACATATATGACCTCCCATAAGGAAATGATTGCATATCTTTGAAGCTTTTCATTCGGCTTCATTACAATTCATAACATTTGATTTTTTTTTTGATCTATACATCTCTTTTTGAGATCAATGCCTGAAATTTTTGATATTTTATTTTGTGAGTAAGCCTTTGGCTTTTTGGGCACCATACATTTCAATACAAGTCGCTTTCCCTTTTCCTAGTCAAATACTAGTATGTGTGACAGCTTTTGCAGCTCATTATCTCTTTTTGAGATTTGACATTTGTTGAGCTATAAAGCAAAAACATAAAAAAGTGTGGGAAGATATATAGGCACAAGTCTATGCATGTATCAAAACCATCAAGACTATTGACCAATCATTCATGACAAGCTTGAAGATCGATTTACAACAGTCACACATTGATTTCAAGATTTTTCCCACAGATATAGATGTGCATACATAACAAGCTAAGCTCGTAAATGCACTACGCCATTAGTACGAAGGTACTAGGCCAAACTCACATGTGATACACACAACACAAGCGATCAAACTTTTTAGGGATTTTTCAAATTTTTATGGGTTTTTGAATTTTTCAACACACTAAAAAAAAGAACATGTAATGTAAGATCAACAAAAACAACAAGTACAAAACAAACTTAAAAAGAAACATGCTAAAATGTGAAACATAAGCAAACAACCAATCAAAGTCATAACATATAGGAAGAATTGATGCATGGACATGGTCTAATGCTTATGCATGTGTACCCCTCTTCACCCACACGACACATGCGTTTGGGGTGATATCCCTAGAGGATTGGGTACTAGAGCTGTGATTCTCAAACCTTTGGCTGAAGCTTGCCAAACAAGAAGTGATGGTATCTATTATCTTTATCATATCACCAAAACTAGAATCATCTTCTCGCCCTTTTGACTGCTTGATGTTCCAATTCCCTTTTCCTTGTCCTTTTAGACTTTGAGAATCCGCATTCTTCAATGTGCGTGAAGTTTATAGCAGTTAGGTCTTGTGTGTCCTCTAACTCCACAATGGTGGCAGAAGTGTTGAACTTGAGGACCTCTTTAAGGCTTTGGAAGAGACTTCCCTTTAGCCTTGAGTTTGGCCACAATTGGATTTTGAGGTTTTGTTAAAACCTTTTGAGTAGTTCCATTTGGCTTCTTCTCCACTTTTCCATTCTCAACACTTGGAGTTGCTACCATTGGTTCCTTAGCTTTAACAAATTTCATCTCCTTGGACACATTGACACTTGAACTACTCTCTCCAGAATATCCTAATCCACTTTTGTCATAAAAAGGATTTTGATGTGCAAGCATTTCATCAAGTTTCTTGGACGCAATGCGCTCCATTTTGGCATTAACTTGAATAACTTCAAGCTCAAGAAACTTGATCTTGGAGTAGGCCTCGGTTAGTTCTCCATTCAACGCCTCAACTTCACACTTCGATTCCTTGTACCTTACAAGTAGGCTCTTGTAGTCTTGTTTAGCTTTCTTCATTTTTCTGATGGCTACCTTAGCCACTCTAGCATACTCTCCGGTTTTCTCAAAGAAGAGAATTATAAGATTCTTACAATTCCTTGGTACCTTCATCTTCATCATCGAATTCTTCCCCAATTCCCATAGATTCTACTTCGATGTGCTCACCGAGTTCTTCCACTAGAAGGCTTAAATCTTCCGATGAGTCCATAGGTGCAATGGCCATGAATATGGAGCAATTTCCTTCTCCATCACAACTTTCTTCCGAGTCAGAGTTTGAACCATCTGAGTCACTAAGGGTAGTTGCAAAGACTTTACCCTTTGCTTTCAAATACGTGGGGCATTCATTCTTCACATGCCCATGTCCTTTGCACTCAAAGCATATGACCATTTGGGACGGTGAGGAATCTCTTGAATCCTTCTTCTTGAAGTCTTTCTTGTCCTTCTTGAAATTTTAGAATTTTCCCTTCTCAAAGGACTTTCCATCTCTCTTGAACTTTAGGAACTTACGGAAGTTCTTAGCAAGGTACACCACATCCTTTTCAACCTCATCCTCATCTGAGAAGTCTTGAGCTTCCAATCTCTTATTGACTCTCTTAAGAGCAAGAGATTTGCTCTTCCTTTGAGATGGTAGAGATAGCTCATAGGTTTGAAGAAAACCAATGAGTTCTTGAATTTTAATCTCATCAAGGTTGAAAGTTCAATTAGTGTGTAAAACACCAATGAACCTATAGACCCTCAATTTAAAATTACCAACACAAGCTTATAAACAAACAATATATGTGTAGAATATGAATATAAGCTAAACCCAAATTGGTAAAACACTCTAATCCATAATTAATCACAACCACAGCAGCAATTAAATGATAAAGAGTAAGGGAAGAAGGATGCAAACACGAAGATAACACGTCGATGTGTTATCGAAGAGGAAACCGAAGTGCTCAGTGAAAAACCTCTCCGCTGCCCTCCAAGCGGTTAATAATCCACTAGAGAATAAAGTTGGGATACATGAATAGCAGAAGACCCTCCAAGCCTAATCTACCCAGTGCACCTAAGCCCTCCAAGCTTCTTGCTCCAATAGGGTTACGCCAAACCTTGTCTTCTCTAGCTTACTAGATCCCGCAATCGCCTATTGCATCAACCAAAATGAATTGGTCCCTTATGAACTGCTTCCCAAGCACCAAAATACCTTTTCACTGATATGGGTATGGTGAGATAACGATTTGACTAAATGTACCTCTCAAGGATATGACTATGGAGAGGGTGAAAGTAGAGGAATTTGGAGAATCAAAGGATGAAGATTGTGGATGAGTCAATCTTGTTTTTCTCTAGGGTTTCTCTCTCAAAATTCTCTCTGGAAGCTCTCAACATTTTGTGGGTATAAGGGTATTTATAGTAGGGTGTATGAGGAATGCAAAAGGTCAGTTTTCATCAAACAAGGCATTCTGGCGACTCAACCTTGCGACCGGAACGAGTCGCGAGTTTGAGTCGCGAGCTAACTGCCTGGCTAGACCGAAAGTTTTGTCCTGTAGTGCTCCAGCTGTCGTGACCCTTCAACTCCCCCTACATGCTTCACACGTGTGCCATTCTGGGGACTTGCTAGTCGCGAGATCCAGTCGCGAGACTCCCTTGAATTGCACACTTCTTGAGATTTCTTCACACTCTCTCACACACTACCCTTACATAATTCCCACCTAAATACAAGGTATCTAATTGCTAAATTACAAGCAAATTTGGCACGGAATAAAACCAACACATGATTGAATAAATTCAACCTTACAATCTTCCCCTTTGGCTATTCCATGACAAAACCCTAAAACATACTCTAGACTTAACATGTGAGTTGGGAACAGTTGCCAAAACTCATTCACACCTAACTCTCGAACCTGTGAAGCTTTTGAACCATACGAACAAGTCTTTCCTGAAAACAATAACACAAGATGATCATTGTAAGTAGAAATCTTGAAATGCATATGGAGCAAGCATAATGCGATCAAGTAGTAAAGACTAAAGCAATAAAGCATGGCTTGACCAAACAAGAACAATCACTATAAATAGTGATCACAATGAACATTCACACAAGGAATGAACATCCGAACATGCAAGCTAATAAGCTCAATGCAAAGTATCATTTGCATGTCCAACACTCAACCGATACAAAAACAAAAGGTAATTGCATCAAGGATATAAAATCCAACAAGGGCACAAGAGTGATGTACTAAAGAAAATGCATAACATTAACTAAAAGTATTTAGCTACAAAGCAAAGGTACATAATACAAAATACTGAATATTAACTGAAATATTTAAACCAATGTACCAAAAGCTTTAAACAGAAGCAATGTAACCATCCAAGAGATAAAAGGAACCATAAATAAATAAGCTGTAAACTAGACTAGCCAATCAATGGTTAGACTATCTAAATGTATGTGTGTGTGTGTGTGTGTGTATGTATCAGCTTCCTCCTTTTGAGCTCACACAACTCCCCCTGTCAATATGCACATTTCCCTTATTGTGTTGCTCTCCCCCTTACTATATGCTATCGTCCAATCTATACACTGGGTTGCTCTCCCCCTTTTTGGCATGAATAGCTAAAGGCTCTCCTTTAGTTTATGTTGAATATCATCTGTGTCTCAATGGTCGTGAGACGCATTTGAACTTGATTGTTGGTGGAGTAGAAAAAAGTTTCAAATCCAAAAATACGCTGATGCAAACCCTCAATCAAGTACTCAACCTATCAGCTTGAGAGCTAGATTGTACGTGTTGAGTGCTATTCGTCTATAGCTTAGGAGTGAGAGGAGATGCAGTCTCGGTATGCCCAGAAGTAGTGTGAGTGGCTGAGCCATTACCGGATGGAGTGGCATGAGGGAAAGATTCACTCTTAGGTGATTTGGAAGAGTGACTTTTGCTCGCTTGAAGAGGCATCATCAATATTAGGCGAAGACGAACCAATATTTTTCCGTCTTTTGGTGGGCGAACATCTTCAAGAACCATGATCTTCATGAGAAGACTACAAAAAGGAAGACATGTTCATGCTACCATTCGTGCTGCTGTTTTCCCTATTGTTTGAAAAATGTAAGCACAAATATCAATCGGAACTCCGGTGATGAGATCACATAAGAACTGTGCTCTTCCAAGATTGATGAAGCCGGTGTTAGATAGTGGATGAAGGTTGGAGAACATGATCAATGTGAGAGTCTTCAGTTCAAGTGCAAACTTCGCAATTCCAATGGACGAGCCTTTGGTTGAAATCTCATGATCAAGCCCAAGAATTTGAAGAATATCTTGAACGTGAGGAAGTCTATCATCATATGGAGTGAGGTTTGCATTTGCCAGTCGATTAATTCGAAGGACCTTTGCAATGTAGTCTAGAGTGATAATGAATTCCTTTCCTCATACCCAACATTTCAATTCAACCCCGGTGAATCTAGCATTTGAGTAGAACTCCTTAACTAATTCATCAATCGAGTCCTCAAAGTTCCCAAACAGATCAGCCTAATCTTTTCCTTCAAAAATCCTAGGAATAAAAGTTGTTCCCAGGTTATCAAATTTCACAATCCGTTCTGATAGGCCACAAACTGAATTGACCCCTTGTGATTTAAATTAATTAATTAATTAGTCAAGTTATTAATTAATCAATTTATCATGTAAAGCACGTGGTAGCACAAACAAATCACCAAACAACTAAATACACAGCGGAAAATAAAAGACACGGTGATTTGTTTACGAATGGGGAAAACCTAACGGCAAAAACCCCACTGGGTGATTTTCAGGTCACCACTCCCGAAACTCCACTATTATCACAACAAGCGGTTACAAGTACAGGAATCCCAAGTACCTTACCAACCTACAGTTGAACCCTTACCCCACTACCCAATTGGACTTGTTCTGTAGTGACAGTTCCCCTTTCTGATGCACGGCTCCCAAGTACGTGACTAACCAATGCGCGAATCCCAATACGCGACTTCAATCACCAACTAAGAAAGTTGTTGGTTGCAAAGTTCTTCAGTTCATCCACACGATGAAGATCAAGAAGATGCTTGGTCACAAAACCCTATGGTGCAAATACACAGCAACTTCTTCAAGAGAAAGAGATGAACAAGGGCAAGAACTTTGTCTCCGGTCACAATTTGCTTGAACAGAGTTTTCTCAATGCTTGTGCAACTTGTGAACTTATTGACGGCCCTTAAAACAATCCTTTTATATGTTTAGGGTTAAGGGAAAAGAAGGCCCAAACACATAATCACGGATCCCAAGAAAATCATATCAAAATTCTGAAATTCATAAACCTCGACAGATAGAAGGTGTCGAGAAAGTGTCGAGCACACAGGGCTAAAACAGCTTTCTTAAGCTCGATAGATGAAGCTGTCGAGACAGCTGTCGAGCTTTAGTAATTCTGCACTTTCAGCTTGTTTTCTTGGACAGACTTGAAGGCTTTAACACTTGATCTTGAAACACAGTTTCTTGAAGCATTAAACACATCCTAGATTTACCCAAATACAAGTGCGTTTTGTCAAAGGATTAGCCAATTACATAAAATAGTGACATATGTTCCTATCATGTGAAACACATATGTCCTAACACGTTCCACCACAGTAGGAGCTTCTTCGAAAATGCTGGAGAAAGTCTGAGAATCGAGGGGAGTCCTGAATCTTTCATTGTTTAAGTCATGAGATGAACGTCGGGTCCGTTTTGAAACAGGGGATGATGGAACATCAATCACGGGTTCTTTTCCACGAGAGGAACGATAAGACATCTACAAAAGAACAGACAAACAGCAGAGAACTAAGTGCAAAACACCAACACACAAACACAAACTTGATTAGATCCAAGTTAGTCCATGATATAATCACTCAATGATAGTTAGGAAGAAATATCACTCAAGCATGTTTAAATGAACCAACTATGTAGTAATGTGTAGCTAGTCTGATTGAAATGCAAAAACATGGCATTTATTTAAGCATGTGCAACACTGGTGCATATGGTGTGCATATGTGATGCATGTGCAGGCAAGGCTAAGCACATTGTAAACTATGAAGTCCTCAGAAACACAAGTAAATGTCTTTGAGACATTTTACTATGAGCATGATATGAAAACACAACACAAACAAGATATACTACTCAAAACTGAGAATCAATCATGAAAACATGAATTATAAGCATCATATTACCAAAAACTAACAAAACCCATTCAACAAACTCAGCAAAATATCCACAAACCATATTCAACATCATATTTTCAAAACTCAACAAAAACACAAAATCCAATAGATCAAAGGCTAGAAACATGAAATACTTTAAGAAAATAAGAAAACCCATACCTTGTTCTTGAAGATTGGTGAAGAGATGATGAAGAAAATAGAGGTTTTGTGAGTAAACACGGTGAGTTTGGAAAAGGGAGACAATGAACAGTCACAATATGCGAGGGAAAAATGAAAAGTTTTTGAAAACTGCCCTGAAAATAACCCTCATCTCGCAAAACTCGCGTTTTTTGTGACTGGAATGAGTCACGAACAAGTCGCCAGTTCAAGTCGTCAAAAACCCGCGTGACAAAATTTTGAAAATTTGTCTAAGTGTTTTTTGTGACTGGAAGGTCCACTCCCGAGTAAGTCGCAACGGGAGTCACCAAACATTCTGAGTAAAACTCGCGACTGGAGCTTCCACTTACGAACTAGTCGCCAAACTGAGTCGCGAAAATCCTAAAAACCCAGATTTTTGAAAATTTTCTAAGTCTTTTTCGCGACTGGGGGCTTGACTCGCCAGAAACAAAAACACTTTTCAAAAACAATTAAAACACTCAAAAATCATTTTGTGTTTGATCAACATATAATTGAGTATGTGCAACACATTTAAACAAGTACAATCACATAAATGAATAAGGCATTCATTGAACATAGACATGTGTGATATGCGTGGGTATCAAAGATGAGATAGTCCTTAGTCTAATGTGAAGCTTCAATGATCAATTCAACCAAGACATACACAATTAGCACGAGGAAAAGTGACCAATCTCAATTATAGAAGTATGCATATATGACCTCCCAGAAAACTTGATAACATACTTTTGAAGCTTTTCGTTTGGCTTCATTCACATCATATCATTTGATCATTTTGAATCAATACATCTCATTTTGAGATCGATGCCTGAAATTTTTGATATTTCAATTTGATGAACAAGCCTTTGGCTTTTTGGGAATCATACATTTTCATATAAGTCGCTTTCCCTTTTTCCTAGTCGAATACTAGTATGTGCGACGGCTTTTGCAGCTCATTATCTCTTTTCATTTTGAGATTTACATTGGTTGAGCTCTTTAAGCAAAACAAATAAAATAGTGGGAAGATATATAGGCACAAGTCTATGCAAGTCTCAAGATTAACAAAACCATTGACTAATCATTCATGACAAGTTTGAAGATCTATTTACAACAATCACATAAATGTCAAGATTTTTCCCACAATGATATGAGTGCATAAAGAACAAGCTACACTCGTAAATGCACAAAGCCATTTGTACGAAGGTACAAGACAAAACATGCATGTGACAAAACACAATAATGCCAATCAAACATTTTGGATTTTTAACACAAAAGCAATTAAAGATTGATCAAAATAACATTCAAAGTAAGAAAAGAAAACAAACAGAAATTTGTCAGAACATGCTAGAACAATTACTAAGAATACAGCCAAGCAATGTCACAACATATATGAAGTATTGATGCATGGTCATGTTCTAATGCTTATGCATGTGTACCCTTCTTCACCTACACGGCACGTGCGTTTGGGGTGATATCCTTAGAGGATTGGGTACTTGACTTACGATTCTCAAATTTGAGGGTGAAGTTTGCCAAACAGGAGGTGATGATGTCTATTATCTTCATTACATCCCCAATGTTAGAATCAGCTTCTCCCCCTTTCAATTGCTTGATGTTCCCTTTGCCATTTCTTTGTCCACTTGGTCTTTGATAGCTACCATTCTTCAATGCCCAAAGCTTGAAGCAATTTGGTCTAGTGTGACCTTGGATTCCACAATGGTGACAAAAGTGTTGAGTTTTCGCCTTGAGTTTAGCCACTATTGGGTTTGGAGGCTTTGTTACATCCCGTTGAGCAGTCATTTTTGGCCTCTTCTCAAACTTCACTTTCTCAACATCTAAAGTTGTTGCCACTGGTTCTTTTGCTTTCACAAACTTCATCTCCTTAGACACAATGGCGCTTGAACTAGCCTCTCCGGTGTATCCTAAGTCGCTTTTGTCAGAAAAGGGCTTTTTTTGTGCAAGCACTTCATCCAAATTTTTGGAGGAGACCCGCTCTACTTTAGCATTAGCTTGAATCACTTCAAACTCAAGAAACTTGATCTTTGAGTAGGCTTCGGTTAGCTCTCACATTTAGTCTCCTTGTACCGCACTAGAAGACTTTTATAATCTTGTTCTGCTCTCTTCATTTTCTTGATGGCTGCTTTAGCCACTCTTGCATATTCACCGGTCTTCTCAAGGAAAGTATTATAGGTTCCTTGTAACCCCATTGTTCTTTCATCTTCCCCATCATCAGATTCCTCTACTATCCCTATCAACTCCACTTCCGTGTGCTCACCAAGCTCTTCCACTAACACACTTAAATCATCCGAAGATTCCACAAGAGCAATGGTTATAAATGCGGAGTAGTTTCCTTCTCCATCACAGCTTTCTTCTGAGTCTGAATTAGAGGAGTCTGAATCACTAAGAGTAGTGGCATACACTTTACTCTTCCCTCTCAAATAGTTGGGTCACTCTTTCTTGAGATGTCCATGACCGTTGCATTCATAGCACGTGATTCCTTGAGAATATTGAGAATCCTTCCCATCTTTCTTCTTGAAATCCTTTTTCTCCTTCCAGGAATTTGGGAATTTTTCCTTCTCAGCAAACTTTCCATTCTTTTTGAACTTCAAGAACTTTTGGAAGTTCTTAACAAGATATGCCACATCTTTTTCGACCTCATCCTCATCTGATGAGTCTTGAGCTTCCACTCTCTCATTGATTGTCTTTAGAGCAAGAGATTTGCTCTTCCTTTATGATGGTAGAGATAGCTCATAGGTTTGAAGTGAGCCAATAAGTTCTTGAACTTTGATCTTATCAAGGTCCTTGCTCTCTTCAATTGCAGTAACCTTTGCATAGAAACTTTCTGGTAATGATCGTAGAATTTTTCTTACAATCTTGGAGTCCTCCGTCTTTTCCCCCAAGTTAAATTTCCCAATTACCATCTCATTGAGCTTCCCATAAAATGAGTCGAATGACTCGTTTTCGCTCATCTTCAACTCTTCAAAATGTGTGGTAAGCATTTGGAGCTTGGTGTCCTTCACATTTTTGGTTTCCTCGTAAGTCGTTTCTAAAATTTTCCATGCCTCCTTGGCAATTGTAACGTGAGAATTCCTGTGAAACTCATCTGGAGAAACACCACAGAAAATAGCATTTAGAGCCTTGCTATTAGCATTAGCTACCGCAAGGGCTGCCTTATCCCATGTGGATTTGGCAGCCTCCGACCTAATCCATCCTATATCTACAGCATCCCAAACACTCTCATCAATGGAATATAAGAATGCTCTCATATGGACTTTCCAAAATGCATAGATGCTTCCATCAAAATATGGAGGAGCATTCAGAGATTGAGATCGATTCATCTCAAACGAGGTCAAGGATTGCACTTAGGTAATTAAACCACAACAAGTGCACCCGCTTTGATACCAATTGAAAGTTCAATTAGTGTGTAAAACACCAATGAATGTTTAGACCTCCAATTTAAAATTACCAACACAAGCTTATAAACAAACAATATATGTGCGGAATATGAATATAAGCTAAACCCAAATTGGTAAAACGCTTTAATCCAAAATTAATCACAACCACATCAGCAATTAAATGATAAAGAGTAAGGGAAGAAGGATGCAAACACAAAAATAACACGGCGATGTGTTATCAAAGAGGAAACCGAAGTACTCGGGGAAAAACCTCTCCGCCGTCCTCCAAGCAGTCAATAATCCACTAGAGAATAAAGTTGGGATACATGAATAGCAGAAGACCCTTCAAGCCTAATCTACCCAGTGCACCTAAGCCCTCCAAGCTTCTTGCTCCAACAGGGTTACGCCGAACCTTCTCTTTTCTAGCTTACTGGATCCTACAATCGCCCATTGCATCAACCAAAATGAATTGGTCCCTTCTGAACTGCTTCCCAAGCACCAAAATACCTTCTCACTGATATGGGTATGGTGAGATAAGGATTTGGCTAGATGTACCTCTCAAGGATATGTTTATGGAGAGGGTGAGAGTAGAGGAATTTGGAGAATCGAAGGATGAAGATTGTGGATGAGTCAATCTTATTTTTCTCTAAGGTTTCTCTCTCAAAATTCTCTCTGGAAGCTCTCAACATTTCATGGGTATAAGGGTATTTATAGTAAGGTGTATGAGGAACGAGAAAGGCTAGTTTTCATCAAACAGGGCATTTTGGCGACTCGACCTCACGACTGGAATGAGTCGCAAGTTTAAGCTGCGAGCTAACTGCTTGGCCAGATTGGAAGTTTTGTCCTGTAGTGCTCCAGCTGTTGTGACCCTTCAGCTCCCCCTGCATGCTTCACACGTGTGCCATTCTAGCGACTTGCCAGTCGCGAGATCCAGTCGCGAGACTCCCTTGAATTGCACACTTCTTGAGATTTCTTCACACTCTTTCACACACTACCCTTACATAATTCCCACCTAAATACAGGGTATCTAATTGCTAAATTACAAGCAAATTTGGCACGGAATAAAGCCAACACATGATTGAATAAATTCAACCTTACAATCTTGTAGTCCTCTGTCTTTTCTCCCAAATTAAATTTCCCAATCACCACTTTATTTAGCTTCCTATATAATGAGTCGAATGACTCATCTTCAGCTCCTCGAAGCATGTGGTAAGCATTTGCAACTTGGTGTCCTTCACCTTTTTGGTGCGTTCATAAGTCGTCTCCAAGATTTGCCACGCCTCCTTGGCAATTGTAACATGAGAGATCCTGTGAAATTCGTCAAGGGAAACACCATAGAAAATAGCATTTAAAGCCTTGCTATTAGCATTAGCTGCCACAAGAGTTGCCTTATCCCATGTGGATTTGGCGGCCTCCGGCTTAGTCCAATCTATCTCGATAGAGTCCCAAACACTATCATCAATAGAACATAGAAATGCCCTCATACGGACTTTCCAAAAATTATAATTGCACCCATCAAAGTATGGAGGAGCATTAAGCAATCGAGATAGATCCAACTCAAAAAGGGTCTAGGATCACACTTAGGTAATGAAACCACAGCAAGTGTACCCACTCTGATACCAATTGAAAGCTAGAATTTGTGTGAAAACACAGGAGCTGTTTAGACCCCCAAATTAAAATTACGGCTTGGTTGATTTTACTCTAACTTAAACTAAGTGCAAAATAAAGTAAATGCGAGTGAACAAACAATATAACTATTCTAAGCCATATTCATCAAATCACAGCAGTAAAATGAAAACTAAAAGAGTAGGGAAGAAGAATGCAAACACAAGATAACACGCCAACGTGTTATCGAAGTGGAAACCGAAGAACTTAGCGAAAAACCTCTCTGCCGCCCTCCAAGTGGTAAATCGATCCACTAGAGAATGAGTTGGAGTACATGAATAACAAAAGACCCCCAAAGCCTAGTCTACCCCCATTTACTTGAGCCCTCCAAGCTCCTTCTACCAGCTGACTTGACGAAGCCTTGTCTTCTTTAGCTCTCCGGATCACGCAATTCAGCCCGATTGCATCCACCAAACAAATGGCTTCTTCCAATGCTTCCCAATAGTAACAAAACCTCACTTTACACTCAAGATGGATGTGGTAAGTGTTTGGGCTATCAACCTCTCAAGGATTTGGATATTGAGAGGTAGGAGTTGAGAAAAACCACAATGGATTGTGTAGAGGATTGTGGGTATGACAATCTTTCACACTCAAGGGTAATGGCTAGGGTTTTCTCTTTGAAAAGCACTGCCCTCAATATGTGGGTAATGTGGGTATATATAGTGTGGGTAATGACCTGGTGTATCAGACATGATAAATTGGCAAAATAGAATGTTTCGCGAGTATCTTGCGGGAAGGCCTTACCCGCGAGACACTCGCGAAAACCAACTGTCACCATCTGTCATGACTCTTCGCATTCTAGTCATGTGTTGAGCACATGCTTCACTTTGTGGGAAGGCTTCTCACGAGCTACCCACGAAAACACCTTTGATCTTCAATGAGTCTTAAGTCTTCACACACTCTCTCTCACACAACCCTTACAATAAAATCCCACATAAAATACAGGGGACAAAAGATTGATCAAAATTACAATCAAATTTGGCATGGAATTAAAGCCAACACAAATTAGTTGTAAATCACAACTTTACACCAACCTACAGTTGAACCTTTACCCCAATATCCAAATGGACTTGTAATGTCACGGCAATCTCTCCTTTCAATGCATGACTCCCAGTACGGGACCAACCAATGATGCACGGATCCTAGTATGTGACTAACACACCAACTTGAGGAAGCTGTTGGTTGCAAAATTCTTCAGTTCATCCAATAATGAAGATTAAGAAGCTCCTTGGTTACAAAACTTCTAGAGAGAATATGATGAACTAGGGCAAATTGTCTCCGGTCACAATATGCATATATAATCACTTTGCATCAAGTTGCATCATCATGTGATAGCCCTTAAAATAATCCTTATATATGTCTAGGGTTGTGAGAAAAGAAACCTTGCACAAATACTCATGGATATACGTGAAATCAGATCTGGAAATTCTAATTTCGTAATTCTCAACAGATACAGCTTCTGTCGAGCTTCTATCGAGCTTTAACATTAATCCTTGATAAACCAACCAAGAAGGCGATATTGTAGATATAATCAAAGTAATTTAAAACAATAGTAGGGTGGTAGAACCAGCCAAGCAGTATATATCAAAACAACAATTTAAACAATGTATATTTCACTTGTTACCCTGATTATTTTAAACACTATTAAAAAACTTGGTATTAATATGTGTAATGATGAAAAATTGTTAAAATACCAATTAAAGAATAAAAGAAAAGCTAAATATGAAATGGGTAATTTTTGTGAACAATATGGTTTGCCCCATATTGCTCCTTCCAGGGAAAAGGGTAAAAAACATGATAAAAGTCACAAAAATTATAGTCATAAAAAATATAAAAAATAAAAAACCAACTTTGTTAAACCTAATGATTTCTATGCTAAAAAGAAAAATGTTTCAAAAAAATATGATCAACAAAGATCAGGTAAAGACAAATGTTTTAACTGTGGTAAACCTGGACACTACAGTAAAGATTGCAAACAAAAACCTGGTAAGCTAAAAAATAAGTTTAACATGTTAGATATTGATGATTTTTCTTCATCAAGAAGAGTTATTCAGAATCCTTGAATCAAACAATTCGTCTGATTCATTGGAAGATGATTTTTCTTCGTCATCTAATTCTTGCTATCAATCTGCTGATGATTCTTCTGATTCACCTAATGTTAAAATTGGTTGTAGAGATTCCTGTTGTAATGTTATTAAATCTGTTAATGTTCTCACTAAAAGTGAAGAAAATGAAAGTTTGTTGATTAAATTGATAAGCCAAATTGAAAACCTTGAATTACAAAAAGAATATTTGGATAAGCTTAAGAAAAATTTGATAAAAGATGAAATTAGTAAAAAACTAAAATCAACTATAACTTTTGAAGAAACTTTGGAAAGAATTAATAAAAAGAAATCCAAAGAATTAACTGTTAATGATCTTCAACATGAAATCACTATTGTTAAACAAGAGATAATTGAATTAAAAAATGAATTTAAAAGCATTAAAAGCGATAACAATAATCTTAAACAAGAATTGTTATTGTTAAAAATTAATAAGAATCTTGATCAAAACCAATCTGATAATGAACAAGATGAGCACAAAGATGGAGATAAATCCAGTCAACAGGCTCTTCTTTCTGATAAAGGTATTGTTGATGTAAAGTTATGATTTACAACTATGTTTTATGTTGCCTTTATTCCATGACAAAAAGTGTTGTAATTGCTTCAATTCCGTTCCTTGTATTTTGTGGAATTTTATTGTATTGGGTTTAGTATTAAGTTGGTGAAGACTCAAGCTTAAATGAAGAATCAGTGAATTTCGCGAGAAGCTCGTGAGAAGCTAAGCCGCGAAAGTGCACATGAGGAGCACATGATTGGAAGCTGAAGAGTCGTGCTAGGCTGTCGTTTTCGCGAGTGTCTCGCGGGTAAGGCCTTCCCACAAGACAGTTACGAAACATTCGGCCTGAAGGATTTTTAAGTGAGACTTTCATACCCTTCACCCATACTATATATACCCTCATTATCCACAAATGCAATTGAGGCTATTCAGAGAGAAAAACCCTAGATAGGTTTTCTACAACACATACACCCATCTTTTAGAGAGAGAGCTACTCATCCTTAGTGAGAATTCATTGTAGCCTCTTCTCCTTCCCTCTTCCATTATCATACCTTGAGAGAAGATTTGTACCCAAACACAATCCAAACCTTTTCAGAGTGTAGTGAGTGTTTTGGAGTTGCTGGGAAGCATTGGAAGAAGCCAAGGATGGCAGATGCAACATGGAGCTTGTTGCGGGATTCGGAGAGCTAGACAAGACACGGTTCCGAGAAGCCTTGTTGGAGTAGGAGCTTGAAGGGCTTAGGTACATCGGGTAGATTAGGCGTGGAGGGTCTCTTGCTAATCTATGTATCCCAACTGATTATCTAGTGGATCGATTACCGCTTGGAGGGCGGCGGAGAGGTTTTTCACCGAGTTCTTCGGTTTCCTCTTCGATAACACATCGGCGTGTTATCTTGTGTTTGCATCTTTCTTCCCTACTCTTTTACATTCCATTTTACTGCTGTGTTGCTTTGATTATGGATTATAGTAGCTTGTTTGTTTATCCGCTCGCATTTACACTATTCCGCACTTAGTACTAAGTTAGTGTAAAATTAATCGAGCCGTAACTTTAAATTGGGGGTCTAAACAGCTCTTGTGTTTTTCAACACATTTTCGAGCTTTCAATTGGTATCAGAGCGGGTACACTTGATTTGGTTTCATTACCTTAGTGTGATCCTTAACCCCTTGTGTGTTTTGGCATGGATAATGCTTTATATGCTTCTATGGATGTTGTTAATTGTAACATGCCATGTGTTTGTGAAAATGCCTCTATGAGTGTTAATCCTCATAATTGTGATGACATGTTACTTGAATCTATGGGTGTTGTTGACAAACTCTTGAAGAAAGGAGCTAAGAAGTTTCATAAGAATTTGAGCAAGTTTCGTTGTGAAAAGGATGATTTGATTGCTAAGTTCAATGAATCCAATAAATTGGTTGAAAAATATAAGAAGCTTGCTGAAAATTCTCTTGAAAAGCTAAAAGAGTTTGAATATTTGAATATGGACTTGGATGCTAAACTTGTTTTGTCTAACAAACTTGTTGATGATCTTAAATTTGAAAATGAATCTCTTAAGATGCATGCCAAGTGTTTGATTGCTGAACCTATTGTTAATAAGGATGAAAATATTTGTTGCAATCATGTTGTGGTACCCGATTTTGTGTCTATTGTGTGTTCTACCTTAAAGGACAGATCGGTGTACATTCCTCCACATAAAAGAAAGCAAAAGGTGGAGAGAAAGGCTCTTAAGCCAAAGCCTCCGTTTAGGTCTCAACCTAAGGTTTTAGGGGGATCTAAGTTTGTTCCAACTTGTCACCATTGTGGTGTGATCGGTCATATAAGACCTCAATGCTCCAAGTTGAAGAGAGAACAAAACCATGTTGCTAGATCCATTCCCAAAAAGCCTAGTGGACCTAAACACATTGTTTGTCACTATTGTGGTACCTTTGGTCATCTAAGACCTCATTGCTCTAAGTTTCAAGCTCTTAAAAGAATTAAAAGAAAAGAGAAACCTGAGCTTCTTGGAAGTTATGCTAAAAAAGATAAACCAGATTTAACTGATAATAGCATGTTGTTAAAGAAAGTGTTTAATGCTCTTAACTCCTTGTCTATGTGCATCTCCGGTTCTCATTCTTCCAAACCTCGTCTCACTTCTCATGAGACACTCATTCCAAACAATCATTCCGTTTGGATGAGGAAGGGTTCCTATGGTTGAGCTTTTGCTCATTTGGTCCTTGATCTAATTCTTTCGATCTTTGTAGGACCCTTCATGCATTAGATGCTTCATTGTCATGCATTTGTGCATCATGCATCTCTTTATATGCATTGTTTTTGTTTTTTTTTTTTTCATTTGATCTTACTTTTATGCTTTTGTTTTTGTGTGTGTAAAAAATCCAAAAACACATAAAAAGTGAAAAATTCAAAAAGTTTGATCGTATATGTTTGAGCACATTTCACTTGTGAGTTTGGCCTAGTACCTTCGTACTTATGGCGTAGTGCATTTACGAGTTTAGCTTGTTATGTATGCACATATATCTTTGTGGGAGAAATCTTGAAATCTATGGGTGATTGTTGTAAATAGATCTTCAAGCTTGTCATGAATGATTAGTCAATAGTCTTGATGGTCTTGATACATGCATAGACTTGTGCCTATATATCTTCCCACCTTTATATTTTATGTTTTTGCATTAGAGCTCATCAAATGTAAATCTAAAAATGAAAAAGAGATTATGAGCTGCAAAAGCCTGTCGCACATATTAGTATTTGACTAGGAAAAAGGGAAAGCGACTCTTGTATTGAAATGTATGGTGCTCAAAAAGCCAAAGGCTTATTCTCAATATTGAAATATCAAAAATTTCAAGCACCGATCTCAAAATGAGATGTATTGTTCAAAAATGATCAATTGTTATGATTTGTAAAGAAGCCAAATGAAAAGCTTCTAATATTTGTAATCATTTTCTTGTGGGAGGTCATATATGTTCACTTCTACAATTGAGATAGACCACTCGACTTAGTACTAGTTGTGTATGACTTGATTGAATTGATCATTGAAGCTTCACTCTAGTCTAAGGACTATTCCACACTTGATCCACACACACAACACACAAGTTTAATGTTCAATGAATATCTATTTCATTTGTGTGATTGTACATGTTCAAATGTGATGTGTGTATGCTTAACCATATGTGGATCAAACCAAAAAGATTTTTGTTCTTTTTGTTTTCTTTTGGATATCACCTATGTTTTTCAAAGTTTTTCAAGTTGTTTTTGTGTGAAAAACATGTTTTTTAGGGTGTTTTCGTGACCTATTTCATATGTAAGCTCAACTGGGAGTTAAATGGTCCAAATCTCATGTTTTTCAACTTTGTACAGAGAGTTTCGCGACTGTTTCGCGAGTAGATTGCGAGTAAGGCTTACCCACGAAAAATTTCGCGAGTACTTTCGCGAGTCAGCTTCCCGTGAAAATTTCTAGATCAGCTTTTTAAAAGGCATTTCGTGGGACATTTGTTTTAAACTTCTCTCATCCTCTCCCAAACCTCTGTTTTAATGTTTCTACATCAAAATCCAACTAAATTCAAGTGTTTTTCATTCCATTAACATCTCTAAGGTAATTTTCAATACTTTTTATTGATTTTGATCCTTAGATTATGTTTTTGGGGGTTTTATGTTCATAGTTGGGATTTTCTCAAATGGGAGTTGTAAAACTTAATTTTTGTCAATCTTTTTTATTAGGCTTTGTTTTAAATGATGATTTTCTTTAGTTGTTGGCCCCTTGTGGCAAAAACAACATGTATCTAGGCAAGATTTTCATATGTTCATGCATTGTTTAACATACATGTGCAGTGTGTGCACTCTAAGTGTTTGATAAAATGCCCAAATGGCATTTTCTCGTTGTTTTGGACTCCGATGAGTACCAAACTTTGGGGATCACCATAATTATTCATGTTTATCATGTTTTGATCATTGGTGGTGTGTTTTATACACTTTGCCCCGTGAGTGCTTGCTCATGCATTGCTCATGCATTGCTCATGCATCTCACATGCACACTAGATGCACTTTGCTGCACACACTCTAACACATGACATGTTTTGTAATCATATGTGATTGCTTCTTTTTACATGTCTGGATGAACATTTACGTGTTATATGTTCATTGGAGTCATTCTTTAATGACCGCCCTTATTTGATCAAGCTTTGTGTTTACATGTTATCAAATGTTTACAAACTTGGTCACGCTATACTCACTCATGCTAGTTAAGTCTTTTGAGACTCTTTTAGCACATATAACATGTTCTTGTGTCTATGTCATGCCTAGGTTTACATCATGTTCCATCATCCTTAGCATGTCATGTTTACTTTATGCTTTGTAGCATTGTGTCTTTAAGATGTTTTATCTTTTGTTTGAGCTTCATTTTCTCATTCATCTTGCACCCTTCATACATCATACCCTTGCTCACATCTTTTTTTCTTTCCTTCCTTCCTCTTGATTGATTTTTCTATTCGTGACAAAAAGGGGGAGTGTTTACCGGAGAGTATACCGGTGAGTATCGTCATTTCTATATGACTCATGTGCATACTCTTAGGGGGAGAAATTCTACCTCGTGCACATTCGTAGGGGGAGAAAGCTATAGGGAGATGCATATACCAAGGGGGAGAAGACACTATTTTTTGAGAAAACCTTGTTTTACTTTATGCTTGTTTTCTCGTTTTTTTTTTTTTTTTTTTTTTTTGTGCTTTGAGTTACTTTTAGTATCTATGCTGAGTTACTTTCATTGCATCATGTTTTTGTGTCTTTCTCAATGCTTTTGTAGCATTTTCCGTGTACTTTTAAGATATTGCTAATATGTCTTGAGTACTTCACACTTGTGCCCTAGTAGGATTGTTCCTAGATGCATATACTTCGTGTATTTTGCATTGGTCATGTGTTGGACATGCTTTTACCCTTATGCTAATGTGCTTTATTGGTTGCATGTTTGGATGATCATTTGCTTTGCTATATGATCATTGTAGTCATTTCTATATGATTGTTTTGGTGTATGGTCAAGTTACTCACATGTTTCACATGATGTTTACTTGATCGCAATTTACTTGTTACATTATACTTGTCCTTTTATCACTTGATTTACCTTGAGGGTCTAATGTGTTTTGTGCAAGTGTTTCAGGCTACAGGTATATATGTTCCAAGTGCTACACAGCTTCTAGATTTAGGTGTGAATAAGTTTTACCATTGTTCCCAAACTCACGTTTAAGTCTGGAGTCTATTTTAGGGTGTTTTGTCACGGAATAGCCAAAGGGGGAGATTGTAAAGTTATGATTTACAACTATGTTTTATGTTGGCTTTATTCCATGACAAAAAGTGTTGTAATTGCTTCAATTTCGTTCCTTGTATTTTGTGGGATTTTATTGTATTGGGTTTAGTATTAAGTTGGTGAAGACTCAAGCTTAAATGAAGAATCAGTGAATTTCGCGAGAAGCTCGCGAGAAGCTAAGCCGCGAAAGAGCACTTGAGGAGCACATGACTGGAAGCTGAAGAGTCGTGCCAGGCTATTGTTTTAGCGAGTGTCTCGCGGGTAAGGCCTTCCTGCGAGACAGTCGCGAAACATTCGGCCTGGAGGATTTTTAAGTGAGACTTTCATACCCTTCACCCATACTATATATACCCTCATTACCCACAAATGCAATTGAGGCTATTCAGAGAGAAAAACCCTAGATAGGTTTCTACAACACACACACCCATCTTTTAGAGAGAGAGCTACTCATCCTTAGTGAGAATTCATTATAGCCTCTTCTCCTTCCCTCTCCCATTATCATACCTTGAGAGGAGATTTGTACCCAAACACAATCCACACATTTTCAGAGTGTAGTGAGTGTTTTGGAGTTACTGGGAAGCATTGGAAGAAGCCAAGGATGGCAGATGCAACATGGAGCTTGTTGCGGGATCCGGAGAGCTAGACAAGACACGGTTCTGAGAAGCCTTGTTGGAGTAGGAGCTTGGAGGGCTTTGGTACATCGGGTAGATTAGGCTTGGAGGGTCTCTTGCTAACCTATGTATCCCAACTGATTGTCTAGTGGATTGATTACCGCTTGGAGGGCAGCGGAGAGGTTTTTCGCCGAGTTCTTCGGTTTCCTCTTCAATAACACATCGGCGTGTTATCTTGTGTTTGCATCTTTCTTCCCTACTCTTTTACATTCCATTTTACTGCTGTGTTGCTTTGATTATGGATTAGAGTAGCTTGTTTGTTTATCCGCTCGCATTTACACTATTCCGCACTTAGTACTAAGTTAGTGTAAAATCAATCGAGCCGTAACTTTAAATTGGGGGTCTAAACAGCTCTTGTGTTTTTCAACACATTTTTGAGCTTTCAGTTGATAATTCTCAACTTAATCTTGTTAATAAAGTGCTTCCTCCAAAATGGTTTACAAAAGTTAAAATTGTTGTTTCCCATGATTATCATTTCACTGTTATTACTATGATTGATTCTGGTGCGGATATGAACTGTATCCAAGAAGGATTAATTCCTTCAAAATATTTTGAAAAATCAACTGAAAGATTGGTTTCTACTAATGGCAGTCAAATGAAGATTAAATATGAATTGAATAATGCTCATGTTTGTCATGGTAATGTCTGTTTCAAGATTCCTTCTGTCCTTATTAAAAACATGACTGATAAAGTGATTCTTAGTTTGCCATTCATAAATTCTTTGTATCCTTTTCTTGTTGAACATGATGGAATTACTACTGATCCTTTTGGACAGAAAGTAAAATTCAAATTTGCCTCAAAGTTTGAAATTGATACCGATGATGCTTTAAATTTGATTCATGCTAAAACCAAACATCTTAACTTCCTTCAGCAAGAAGTTAGATACAAGAAAATTGCTGAAAAACTTTTCGATAAATTGCTACAATCAAAAATTGATAATTTTTAGAAAATTCTGGTTGATGATGTTTGCTCTGATGTTCCTAATGCTTTTTGGCATAGAAGAAAACATATTGTTGATTTGCCTTTCATTAAAGATTTTGATGAAAAGAACATTCCTACTAAAGCTTGCCCTGTTCAAATGAATGCTGAAACTGTTGAGTTTTGCAAAAAAGAAATCAATGATTTACTTCAGAAAAAACTCATAAGGAATAGCAAGTCCCCCTGGTCTTGTGCTGCTTTCTATGTCCAAAAAAATGCTGAGATTGAGAGAGGAACCCCTCGTCTAGTCATCAATTATAAGCCCTTGAACAAAGTCTTAGAATGGATTAGGTATCCCATACCCAATAAGAATGATTTAGTTCATAGACTAAGCAAGGCTGTGATATTTTCCAAGTTTGATATGAAATCTGGATTTTGGCAGATCCAGATTAGTGAGAATGATAGGTATAAAACTGCTTTTACCACTCCTTTTGGTCATTATGAGTGGAATGTGATGCCATTTGGTCTTAAGAATGCTCCCAGTGAATTCCAAAACATTATGAACGACAATTTCAATTCTTTCAGCCATTTCACCATTGTTTACATTGATGATGCTCTTGTTTATTCCAGCTCTATTGATGAACATTGGAAACATTTGTATTCATTTTTAGATAACATCAAAAGAAATGGTCTTGTTGTCTCTACTAAGAAAATCAAATTGTTTCAAACAAAAGTTCGTTTCCTTGGCTATGACATCTCTGAAGGAAAAATCCGTCCTATAGATAGAGCCATTTAATTTGCTGATAAGTTTCCTGATGTCATCACTGATAAAACTCAACTCCAAAGATTTCTCGGGTCCCTAAATTATGTTGCTGATTTCTACAAGGATATAAGGAAACAATGTAAACCCCTTTTTGATTGGTTACAAAGTAATCCTCCTCCTTGGTCTGATGTCCATACTTCCCTTATTAAACAAATCAAGTCTCATGTTAAGACATTGCCCTGTCTTGGTATTCCTACTGTTGATGCTTTCAAAATTGTAGAAATCGATGCCTCCGACATTGGTTATGGTGCTATTCTGAAACAAAGAGTTTCCCCAGAGTCATCTGAACAAATTGTTCGTTTCTATTCTGGTATCTGGAATAATGCACAGTTAAACTGTAGTACTATTAAAAAGGAGATTTTATCTATAGTACTATGTATTTCAAAATTTTAAAGTGATTTATTAAACCAAAAAATTTTGTTACGTATTGATTGCAAAAGTGCTAAATATGTTATTGAAAAAGATGTTAAAAATATTGCTTCAAAACATATTTTTGCTAGATGGCAAGCTATTTTAAGTGTTTTTAATTTTGATATTGAATATATTAAAGGATCTCAAAATGTTTTCCCTGATTTTCTTACCCGTGAATTTCTGCAATGTCACCATGGCAAGTTGGCAATCCAAAGACAAAAGCCCAGCCACTGATAAACCACTTGTTAAAAAAGAACCTATTTCTTCCCTAGAAATTGTTAACCGATTCACCCCCTTAGGTACTATCCCTAAGCTCAACTATTCCTCTGTTTTAGCCTCCTCCTATGATCCTTATGCTTTAACCAGTGTTTCCCAACCTGTTAAAACTGTTTATCCCAAGGCTTCCAATGCTTCACAATATGTTAGAAAACAATCTATTCAAAACTTGTTTTCTATTGAGTCAACTAGGGCTTCTATTGTTGACCCTT
Organism: Notholithocarpus densiflorus; assembly: GCA_030021035.2. Classification (NCBI taxonomy): domain Eukaryota; kingdom Viridiplantae; phylum Streptophyta; class Magnoliopsida; order Fagales; family Fagaceae; genus Notholithocarpus; species Notholithocarpus densiflorus. The sequence goes on from JARYZH020000750.1 coordinate 54,479, forward strand.
TTAGGCTTGCTACTAGCTATTTTCCCCTAAAATTCCATTGGATCCCTAAGCACTATCAGAAGGATATGACATTAATCCTCAATAGATATGATTCTGTCGAGACATTTGTCGAGCTTTAATAAACAACATTTCTTCACTTATTCTTCGTCAGACTTGTATGGTTCAATACTAAACTTGAACATTTGTTTCTTGAAGTACCAAACTCATCCTAGATCTACCCAATTACAAGTAAAGTGCATTTTGTCAAAGGATTAGCCAATTTACATCACATATGTCCTAACAAAAGATATTTTGGGATAAAAATGATTAATATTTTTCCGTATGTTCCTATAAATTGGTCAAAGAAAAATCCATTATTGCACAGTGTAAAGTTGAATTTACTCAACTATGTGTTGGCTTTATTCCATGCCAAATTTACTTGTAATTCAGCATTTAGAAACCCTGTATTTAGGTGGGAATAATGTAAGGCTTGTGTGTAATAGAGTGTGAAGATTTTATCAAGAGTGTGCAACAAGAAGGTGGCTTGCGACTGACTCACGAGTGGTGACTCACCAAAATGAAGCACACGTGTGAAGCATGTAGGAATATGAAGAGTCAGGCTAGCTAGATCACTAAAGGACAAAAAGTATAGTCTTGCCTTGTCTAGTAACTGGCGACTGGAACTCGCGACTCATCCCAGTCGCGAGTGACTCGCCAGTGCACCCTGTTTTGCTGAAAAGTGTCTTTTCACATTCCATCTTGAAAGCTCGAAAATGTGTTAAAAAAACAAGAGCTATTTAGACCCCCAAGTTAAAAACTACTGCTCGATAGATTTTACTCTGACTTATACTAAGTGCGGAATAGAGTAAATGCGAGTGGATAAACAAATAAACTACTCTAAGCCATATTCAATATAACACAGCAGTAATATGAAAGCTAAAAGAGTAGGGAAGAAGAATGCAAACACAAGATAACACGTTGATGTGTTATCGAAGAGGAAACCGAAGTACTCGACATAAAACCTCTCCGCCGCCCTTCAAGCGGTAATCGATCCACTAGACAATCAGTTGGGATACATGGGTTAGCAAGAGACCCTCCAATCTCCTACTCCAATAAGGCTTATCGGAACCGTATCTTGTCTAGCTCTCTAGATCCCGTAATACGCCTGATTGCATCCGCCAAATCCTGGCTTCTTCCAATGCTTCCCAGCAGCACCAAAACCTCACTGAACACTCTAAAAGGGTGTGGTAAGTGTTTGGGCTATCAACCTCTCAATGATATGGAAATGGAGAGGTAGGAGTTAAGGAAAATCCACAAGCAATTGTGTAGAGAATTGTGAGTATAACAATCTCTAACTCTCAAGGTTTGTGGCTAGGGTTTTCTCTCAGAAGCACTCCTCAACATATGTGGGTAATAGGGGTATATATATTGTGGGTACAGATAGTGTGTATCAGAAATGATAGTTCAGCAAAACAGAATGTTTTACGGGTGTCTCACGGGAAGGCCTTACCCGCGAAACACTCGCGAAAACCAGCTATCTCCATCTTGTCCTGACTCTTCGCATTCCAGTTATGTGCAGGGCACATGCATCACTTCGCGGGAAGCTAACTCGCAAGCTACCCGCGAAAACACTTCAGTCTTTAATTTGCCTTGAGTTTTCACAATCTCTCTCTTTCACACACAACCCTTACAAATAAAACCCACATGAAATACAGGGTACAAAAGATTGAACATAATTACAATCAAATTTGTCTTTTCTAGCTTACCGAATTTCGCTATAGCTCATAGCATCAACCAATAACCATTGGTCCCTTCCTAATTGCTTCCCAAAGCACCGAAAAGCCTTCTCACTGATATGGGTAAGGTGAGAAAAAGATTTGGCTAAGAACCTCTCAAGGATGTAACAATGGAGAGGGTGAGAGTAGAAGAATTTGAAGAGTCTCTATGTAAAGATTGTGGACGAGTCAATCTTGTTTTTCTCTAGGGTTTCTCTCTCAATATTCTCTCTGGAAGCTCTCTACATTTCGTGGGTATAAGAGGTATTTATACTGGTGTGAGAATGGAATGCGAAGAGTTAGCTTTTCCAAAACAGAGTTGGCTGGTGACTCGGTCTCGCGACTTGACTGAGTCGCGAGTTCAAGCCGCGAGCTAACTAAATGGCTAGTCTGGACTTTTTGTCCTGTAGTGCTACAGCTGGCATGATGGTTCAGCTTCTCTGCATGCTTAACTCGTGTGCATCTTCTGGCGGCTTGCAAGCCGCGAGCCACTCGCAAGATCGAATCGCAAGTCCCTGCTTCACTACACAGTCTTGAGCATTTCTTCGCACTCTCTCACACACTACCCTTACATAATTCCCACCTAAATACAGGGTTTCTAAGTGCTGAATTACAAGCAAATTGGCACAGAATAAAGCCAACAGAATGGTTGATTAAATTCAACCTTACAAACGTGATTTTGGGAACAGTGGCAAAACTCACTCACACCTAATCTAGAAGCTGTGAAGCACTTGCACGTATATACTTGTAACTTGAAACACTTGCACACAAACCAAACTTTCATTAAGCTTATGACAAGTTGAATACATGGTACGTACATGAGCAAGTAAAGTGCGATCAAGTTTGTAAACACTATAAAACATGTAAGCATATCTTGATCAAACAAGGTCAGTCATTAAAGAATGACTACAATGAACTTTTAACTAGTAAATGCTCATCCAGACATGCAAAGCAACAAAGACCAATCATAATGATCAATTGAATGTCCAACACACAACCAATGCAAAATACACGAAGTATATGCATCTAGGATATAAGATCCTACAAGGGTACAAGTGTGAGGTACTTAAGACATATTTGCAATATCTTAAAAGTACAAAAATTGCTACAAAGCAATGAAGAGAATACAAGTACTGAATATTAAACAAAAATATAAAAACAGAGTACTTAAGTTTTAAAAGAAACTAATAAAAACAAACAACAAACAGCAGATTCTAGCTTTTCCTTCCTCTATCAATGACATCATCTCCCCCTTTTTGTCATGGAATAGCTAGTCTCCATGTTCTGCTAACTTCCTCTGAATTTGGTCCAACTGAGTTTGGAGAGATGTGAACTTTGTGTCAAAGCGAATGTGTTGGGAGTGCATGATGGTAGCTAGTCCGGATATTTTGGTATTAATCTCTTGGAGAGCAGCCATGATGTTGTCTAACTGTTCATCAACAGCTTGGGAGGTAGAGCTTGAATTCCCCGAAGTAGTATGACTTTCTTGCTTGGTACTCTTTTTGGTGTGACTCATACTGGCATGAAGTGTGCGGATGTTAATTGGACTTGGCTGAGGATATGGATGCTCATTTTCCGAGGGATACACGCCTTTGAGCTTCAAAATCTTTAAGATAAGGCGGCAGAAAGGAAGATAGTTCCTTGAAGCAGTCCGTTCAGCCGTTTTTGCCAAGATGTGAAAAATATGAGAACACACATCAATCTCCTCGTTAGTGATCAAATCATGCAAGAATAATGCTTGACCGAGATTCATGTACCTGGTGCCTGACAAAGGATAGAGATTGCTAAACATGATCATCGTGAGTAGCCTCAATTTGGGAGATAGAGACGCCATACTTACTGACTTCCCATTGGATGCGAACTCCAAATTATCTCCTAAAGCTTCTCGGAGAACCTCCTCATCCGGATTCAGTTCATCATATACCGGTGGTGTAGTGAATATTGGCCGATTAATGTGTAGGATCTCCGCCAGATAAATCGGTGTTATTGAGAAACTCTTTCCTCTAACCCAACATTTTAGCTCCTCTCCTTCAACAATGGCATTGGCATAGAACTCTTTCACCAAGTTCTTATATGCATCATCAAGATTGGAGAGGAGAAAGTTCCAATCCTTGGTGGCAAACCATTTGGGAATATTGGTGTCAAGGAGAGATGGCTAATCAATGGCCCTTTCAACCAACAACAGAGCCTCTCAAAAATAGATTGCATAATTCTGAAATGCAGCATAGGATCTGAACTTGTCAAGTTCAAAAACTCCTATTGTTGATCGAGTCCTCTTTGGCCTTGGTGAGAGATCATCAACATCAATTACAGGCTCTTTTCCTTTGTTGCTGCCTCCTTTCACGGCTGAGGTTTTGAATGGAGACATTTGCATACATAATTACCAAGCAAGAGAAAAAACAAGTGCAATAACACAAAAACAAAGCACAAACTTGATTAGATTCAAGTTAGTCCAAAACATAAGTATAAATACTTAAACACAACACAACAATATTAAAACAAGATGCTATAAGTGCTAAGAAATGTGAACATTATCAAAATGTGAGAAATAAGCAACTGTGCATGTGTGTGCATGAGGTGATGCATGGTGTGTGCCTAGTGTGTGCCTAGGTGATGCATGACATGGCATTGTGAGGCACAAATTAAGCAAAGTGTGTAAGACACACACCCAATGATCAAAACATGGTAACCAAGTTCAATCAAGGGTATTCCTAAAAATTGGAACTCATTTGAGTCCAAAACAATAAAAATGTCACTTGAACATTTTGACAAACACTTGGCATGCAACACTGCACTACATGAATGGGCAATGCATGAACACATAGAAAAATGCCTTAATACAGGTTTAAAATGCCACAAGGGGCCAACACAGATACACACAGATTAAATGGGACACAACCCAATCAAAATTTTGAAAATTTTTTGCTTAAAATCATGAACCCAACCCCTTTTTCGAAAATCCTCAATTTTGAAACCCTAAGTTAATTTCTGCATAATCTTAGAAAAACAATGAAAACAATGTTAAGAAAACATACCTTTAAGTTGATTTTGCATAAATCAAACTTGAAAATGATGGGGTTTTGAGAGAAATATAGATTTGGGTTGAGAGAGGTTCGAGAGAGGCAGTGCGAGGGAAATAAAGAGTATTTAAAAAACTGTCACATCAGCCTTATAAAACTGAAAACACGCGTTTTTCGCAGGTTAGATAGTCGCGAAAAACACCACTAAAGTACAGAAGCTTTCGCGAGAAGTTTTTAGTTGCGAGACAGTCGCGATACTCTATGTATAAAAATGAGATTTTTAGATTTCCCTTAAACTCTTTTAGCGGGAAGCCCTTAGTCGCGAGCTTCTCACGAAAATTCCTTTGAACAAGTTTTTCAAGAACAATACAAAAACGCATTTTGAACAAAAACTTAAAGCACGAAAGTATAAAATCACTTTCAAAAACATATAAAATACTCAAAAATCATTTTGGGTTTGATCGGCAAGCAATTGAGCATACACATCACATTTGAACATGTACAATCACACAAATGAGATAAGCATTAGTTGAACTAAACTTGTGTGTTGTGGGTGAGTATCAAATGTGGAATAATCCTTAGACCAGAGTGAAGTTTCAATGATCAATTCAATCAAGTCATACACAACTGGTACTAAGTCAAGTGGACTATCTTAATTATAAAAATGAGCATATATGACCTCCCACAAGAAAATGATTACAAATCTTAGAAGCTTTTCATTTGGCTTCTGCACAAATCATAACATTTGATCATTTTTTGAACAATACATCTCATTTTGAGATCGGTGCTTAAAATTTTTGATATTTCAATATTGAGAGTTAGCCTTTGGCTTTTTGAGCACCATACATTTCAATTTAAAATGTCGCTTTCCTTTTTTCCTAGTCAAATACTAGTATGTGCCATGGCTTTTGCAGCTCATAATCTCTTTTTCATTTTAAGATTTACATTTGGTGAGCTCTAATGCAAAAACATAAAAATAAAGAAGGAAGAGATATAGGCGCAAGTTTATGCAAGTATCAAGACCATCAAGACTATCGATCAATCATTCATGATAGGCTTGAAGATTTATTTACAACAATCACAAATAGTTTTCAAGATTTCTCCCACACAGATATATGTGCATACATAACAAGCTAAGCTCATAAATGCACAACGCCATTAGTACGAAGGTACTAGGCCAAACTCACATGATATACACAACACAAGCGATCAAACTTTTTGAAGATTTTTCAATTTTTATAGGGTTTTTGAAATTTTTTTTTTTTTAACACACTCAAAAACAGAACAAGTAAAGTAAGATCAACAAAACAACAAGTACAAAGCAGAACTTGTAAAAGAAACATGCTATAAACTGGAAGCAATGACACAAAAGAATTATGTATGTCATGATGCATGAACCTATGACCCTAAACATCGGAAGTATTAATACATGGGCATAAAGAGTGATCATGCATAGGTACCCTTCTTCACCCACTCTTTACGAGTATTCTGGGTGAAAGCCTTAGATGGCGGGGTACGACCAACATAACTTTCAAACCTCGGAGTGAAGCTAGCAAGGCACAGTGATATGTTCTTCAACATCTCCATAACTTCTCCAATGAGACGTCCCTCACTATCTCCTTTAGCTTGTGCTCCCTTTAGTCTTCTCCTTGAGTTTTCTTGACCATGCATAGAATCAGTCTTCTTGAGTGCATGAAGCTTGAAATAGTTAGACCTGGTATGCCCTTATGCACCACAATGATGACACAGATGCTTTACTTGAGGCCCTCTTTGATTTTTGGGTAATGACTTCCCTCTTTTCTTTGGTCTTGCACCAATAGTTCTCTTTACTACAGCAGGGGTCTCAATCTTAGGCTTCACTTCTTTAAGTTTCTTAACATTCTTGGCTGAAACGAACTTCACTTCCTTCTTGGGCTCATTGCTCAAACTTCCTTCTCCAGTATAGCCCAAACCGGTCTTATCATGTGAAGATTTTTGAAAGGACAATACATTGTCAAGTTTCTTGGTGGAGATGCGCTCAACCTTGACATTAGCTTGAATAATTTCAAGTTCAAGAAACTTAATCTTAGAGTAAGCTTCAACCAACTCTCCCTTGAGTCTTTCCACTTCACACTTTGCTTCCTTGTGTTGCATAAGTATACACCTATACTCTTCTTCAACCCATTTCATCTTTTTCACAGCAAGATTCGTAACTTTGGCGTATTTGCCACAATCTTCCAGTAGAGAATCATATGCTTCTTGTAGGTTGATTTCCCCTTCATTTTGGCACACGTCTTCATCTTTCGATTCTTCAATTTCCTCATCCTCGAAAAGATCACCAAGTTCATCAACCAAATTGCTCAAATCATTCTTAGAATCAATGGAGGCAATAGCCATAAAGGCCCTATAATTTCCTTCACTGTCACATTCTCCTTCTGTGTCTGAATTTGAGCTATCAAAGTCATTAAGGGTAGTGGCAAACACTTTACCCTTCCCTCTCAAATAGTTGGGACACTCCTTCTTGAGATGTCCATGACCATTGCATTCATAACACGCAATTTCTTCTTAAACTTCTTCCTATCACCCTTGGAGGATGAAAACTTTCCTTTGCTGAATGGCTTCCCACTATTTTTCATCTTAAAAAATTTTGGAAGTTCTTTGCAAGGAATGCTACCTCCTTCTCCACATCATCTTCTTCGAAGGAGTCATCCATTCTCTCGGTGATGGTTTTGAGAGTAAGAGATTTGCTCGTCTTGTGAGAAGGCAGTCCCAACTCATATGTTTGGAGAGATCCAATGAGCTCTTGGATTTTGATCTCATCCAAATCTTTTCTTTTCTCTATAGCTATGACTTTTGCTCGGAAGCTCTCCGGTAAAGACCTCAAAATCTTCCTCACCACCTTAGCATCCTCAATCTTTTCTCCGAGATTGAGCTTAGCAATTATGATTTCATTGAGCTTCCCATAGAATGAATCAAAAGACTCATCGTCACCCATCTTGAGCTCTTTAAATCTTGTGGTAAGCATTTAGAGCTTCGCGTCCTTGACTTTCTTGGTACCCTCATAGGTAGTCTCAAGAATCGTCCAAGCTTCCTTGGCTGTCTCTACATGTGATATCCTATGAAATTCATTAGTAGACACACCACAGAATATAGCGTTAATAGCTTTACTATTTGCATTAGCCAAAGCAAGAGTTGTCTTGTCCCACTCGGACTTGGCTATCGTGGGTTTAACATACCCATTCTTGATGGAATCCTATACGGACTCATCTATAGCACACAAGAAAGCCCTCATATGGACCTTCCAAAATGTATAGTTGCTCCCATCAAAGAATGGTGAGGCATTGAGAGATTGTGATCGGTCCATCACAAAGGGTCAAGGATCACACTAAGGTAATAACACCACAATGAGTGTACCCGCTCTGATACCAATTGAAAGCTCGAAAATGTGTGAAAAACACAAGAGTTGTTTAGACCCCCAAGTTAAAAATTACGGCTCGATAGATTTTACTCTAACTTATTCTAAGTGCGGAATAGAGTAAATGCGAGCGGATAAATAAATAAACTACTCTAAGCCATATTCAATATAACACAGCAGTAATATGAAAGCTAAAAGAGTAAGGAAGAAGAATGCAAACACAAGATAACACGCCGATGTGTTATCGAAGAGGAAACCGAAGTACTCGGCGTAAAACCTCTTCGCCGCCCTCCAAGCGGTAATCGATCCATTAGACAATCAGTTGGGATACATGGGTTAGCAAGAAACCCTCCAAGCCTAATCTACCCGATACACCTAAACCCTCCAAGCTCCTACTCCAACAAGGCTTTTCAGAACCGTGTCTTGTCTAGCTCTCCGGATCTCGCAATACGCCCGATTGCATCCGCCAAAGCATGACTTCTTCCAATGCTTCCCAACAGCACCAAAACCTCACTGAACACTCTGAAAGGGTGTGGTAAGTGTTTGGGCTATCAACCTCTCAATGGTATGAAAATGGAGAGGTAGGAGTTGAGGAAAATCCATAAGCAATTATGTAGAGAATTGTGGGTATAAAAATCTCTAACTCTCAAGGTTTGTGGCTAGGGTTTTCTCTCAGAAGCGCTCCTCAACATATGTGGGTAATGGGGGTATATATAGTGTGGGTACAAATAATGTGTATCAGAAATGACAGTTCAGCAAAACAAAATGTTTCGCAGGTGTCTCGCGGGAAGGCCTTACCCGTGAAACACTCGCGAAAACCAGCTGTCTCCATCCTATCCTAACTCTTCGTATTCCAGTAATGTGCAGGGCACATGCATCACTTCGCGGGATGATTACTCGCGAGCTACCCGCAAAAACACTTCAGTCTTCAATTTGCCTTAAGTCTTCACACTCTCTCTCTCTCTCTCTCACACAACTGTTACAAATAAAACCCACATGAAATATAGGGTACAAAAAATTGAACATAATTACAATAAAATTTGGCACGGAATTAAAGCCAACAAAAACATAGTTGTAAATTACAACTTTACACATCTCATACCCTACTATAAATACCCTTATACCCACGAAATGTAGAGGGCTTCTAAAGAGAATTTTGAAAGAGAAACCCTAGAGAAAAACAAGATTGATTCATTCACAATTTTATACACTTGATTCTCCAAATTCCTCTACTCTCACCCTCTCCATTGTCATACCCATGAGTGGATCATAAACCAAATCCTTACCTCACCAAATTCAGAGTAGTGAGAAGGTTCTTTGTGTTTGGGAAGCAGTTCAAGAAAGAACTTGTAAGGTTGAATTTAATCAACCATTTTGTTGGCTTTATTCTGTGCCAATTTACTTGTAATTTAGCATTTAGAAACCCTGTATTTAGGTGGGAATCATGTAAGGGTAGTGTGTGAGAAAGTGTGAAGAAAAGTTCAAGAGTGTGCACTCAAGCAGGGCCTCGCGACTGGATCTCGCGACTGGCTCGTGGCTGACAAGTCGCCAATAGAGGCACATGTGTGAAGCATGCAGAGGAGCTGAAGAGTCACGCCAGCTGGAGCACTACAGGACAAAACTTCCAGTCTGGCCAGGCAGTTAACTCGCGACTCAGACTCACGACTCAGTCAAGTCGCCAGGTCAAGTCGCCAAACCACTCTGTTTGGGAAAAACTGACCTTTCGCATTCCAAACACACACCAATATAAATACCCCTTATACCCACGTATTGTAGAGAGCTTCCAGAGAGAATTTTGAGAAAGAAACCCTAGAGAAAAATAAGATTGACTCATCCATAATCTTCATCCTTTGATGCTCCAAATTCCTCTACTCTCACCCTCTCCATTGATACATCCTTGAGAGGTACATTAGCCAAATACTTATCTCACCATATCCATATCAGTGAGAAGGCATTTTGGTGCTTAGGAAGCAGTTAAGAAGGGACCAATTGATATTGGTTGATGCAATGGGCTAACTGCGGGATCCGGTAAGCTAGAGAAGACAAAGGTTCGGCGTAACCTCGTTGGAGCAAGAAGCTTAGAGGGCTTAGGTACACTGGGTAGATTAGGCTTGGAGGGTCTTCTGCTGTTCATGTATCCCAATTTTATTCTCTAGTGGATTATTGACCACTTGGAGGACGGCAGAGAGGTTTTACGCCGAAGACTTCAGTTTCCTCTTCGATAGCACATCACTGTGTTATCTTTGTGTTTGCATCTCTCTTCCCTTAATCTTTGCCTTTTAATTACTGCTGTGGTTGTGATTAATTATGGTTTAGATTGTTTTATCAATTCTGTTTTAGCTTATTTTCATATTCCGTACATACATTGTTTGATAATAAGCTTGAATTGGTAATTTGTATTTTGGGGGTCTAAACGTTCATAGGTGTTTTACACACTATTTGAACATTCAGAACTAATTTATATTGGTTGATGCAATGGGCTAATTGCGGGATCTGGAAAACTAGAGAAGACATGGTTCGGAGTAACCTTGTTGGAGCAAGAAGCTTGGAGGGCTTAGGTGCATTGGGTAGATTAGGCTTGGAGGGTCTATTACTATTCATGTATCCCAACTGATTTTCTAGTGGATCATTTACCGCTTCGAGGGTGGCGGAGAGGTTTTTCGCCGAATTCTTCAGTTTCCTCTTCGATAACACATGCCGGTGTTACCCTTGTGTTTGCATCTTTCTTTCCCTTACTCTTAGCTTTTAATTTCTGCTAGTTTTGATTAATTAATGGTTTAGAGTTGTTTGCTAATTTGGGTATTGCTTATATTTCATATCCTGCACATATATTGTTTGAATATAAGCTTATATTGGAAAATTTGTATTTGGGGGTCTAAACATTCACAAGTGTTTTATACACTTAGTGAGTTTTTAGACAGGAATTCTGGAAAATAGTAGGCTGAGTGGTAAACACTAAACACATGCTCACTTCTCTCTTCCGTGTCTCACATTTTCTTCTTCCTTTTATACTTTCTTTAACTTTACATTCAAAGGAATTGATGAACGAGTTGTTGACAGTGGAGGAATTTTATAATTCAAATCCCTCATCCAAAAGGGGGTAAAAAAAAATCATATAAGACAGTGTTGGTTGTTTCTTCTAATAATGAATGAAATTAGACCAAAACAAAATCAAAGCTAGAAAATACACTAAACGAAAGAACGGATTGAGAAACGAGGTTAAAGAAAAAACGTATGTAATGATTATATAATATATATTTCATGCTATTGAGAGAACATGTCATACGATTGAGTGATGTGATGATGACGGTCTAATGTAACAGTACATTCCTTTAGTAATCTTAGAGCATTTCTAGCAAATTCATCAAATTTTTGTACTGTTTGGAGAATGAACAGTGACTTTTACCTTTATCTATCCACTTTTTCAAATACACTTTCCAACAGATTTTCTATCCCATTCTCTTTCTCATTTAAATATTATTTTTTCATTCATTATTTATTCTTTTTTTAACAACTACACATTTTTTAACATTTTTTTATTCAACACCTAATTATTATAATAGGAAAAAAACATTTGAAGAATGAACAGTAGCCCATCAAGTCTGATGGGCTACTGTTCATGAGGCAAAAAAAAATTGAGGTATAGAGAACCTGTTGGAGCATGAATAGTAGCATATATTCTCTATATTTTGGCTATGCATACTCTATTGGAGATGCTCAAATATTTTTCTTTGAAAATGATTTTTTTTTTTTTTTCTGGCCAAACTTAGAATGTTATTTCATTATATGCTTTTGATTAACTACTTTGGTTCCGTTTGCCATGTGTGCTTCAAAAAATTTGAAGGTGCAAAGTTATGGTTCAAAATCTAAGAATGAGAATGAAATATATAGTTTATGCCAGCAGAATGAATATGTGGAATTTAGATGATGAATATAACACTGGTTTAAAAAACATGAATTATAGGTTCTCTATCTTATCTCATACTAGTCCAAAAGAAAAAAAGAAAAATAAAGAAATTAAAAAAAAAAAAGTTTTCTCTTATGTGGCATGTCCCTCTAAAGCACAAATAGATAATCAATGAGAACATAATCTGGGTGCTTTTAATGATCTCAGCATCTTCTTGTCATAGATCTCTTTGTGTGCTTGTGAAGGTGTATTCATTTGAACTCTTCCAGCTTGTTTGGGAGAGAATAAAAGTAAAATATATTGAAAAGGAATTAGCCTATTTGAAAGTATAAAATGATTAGAAGAATACACATCTCATTTTTACTTAAGCTTACCTCAAGATCCCGAAAAGAAAAAGTTAATTCCTCTTAAAAGTGGGAGGTACATTATTTCCTTTATTCAAATAAAAGTAACATATCGATTTTATCCTTATTAATTATAAGAAAAGACAAAGAAAACAAAGAAAATAAATAAATTACGGTAAATGATATAATGGTAATTTTTTTATAAACTCTCAAAGGTAATAATGAAAGTACATCATCTTTTCATTCCAATATTCCATTGCATTCTGTTTTTTAATAAACTCCCAAAACACAAGTACTCATATTTTAACCAACATGCAGTGTAAGTTTTAGACTCTTTTACTAAGGAAATTAAGTAAAGTTTATTTTACTTGGATTTATGTACGAATATATGAATGTAAGTATGTATGTGCCCTCACAATAACACATTAAATAAAATTTTATCTCTCTACTCTTTCTCTAGACAAATCTATCTTCTAACAGGCATGTCGTAAAGCTACTCCACCACTTTATTTATAGAGACTACAACACTTTACATTTTTCTAATTTAAAAATAAAAATAAATAAGAGTAAGTGGTTAATATAATATAATTAGGTCCAAATCTACCAACTTGAACTTCTAGGGCCAAGTGATATCCTTATGTGTTATATTAACATTTTTTTTTTTTTTTTTTGGAGAAGAATGTGTTATATGAACTCTTTAATTAAAATCTGACTATAATGTTATCTGCCCAACTGTCGTACCATCTAACTCCAATTATGTTGTATGGGATGGACAGTATATCTTCTTGCATTTTATTTTTTTCTTCACTTGTATTTTTGAAACATAAAATATAATAATTATATGGAGAATAGGCATTTAATAGGGTTATGATTATATGCGATATTATCAATCCTTTATTAGGGAAAAAAAATTATGTGACAGTATTTTGTTGGATGATGCAAATGTCATTACATAAAAGTTACACTCTATCATTATAGAATTTAATATTTACTTTGAATGTCTAAACCAAACACGATCCTTAGGTCAAATGTCATTAACCTTTTCAATTGTAAAAAACTCTGATATTTTCAATATAAAATGGTAAATATTACTGTAAAACAAGTAAGGATGCAAAATGGCTTCTCTGTGGAACATCAATACCCAGTCACAACTAGTACATTTATTCTCTATCATCTCAATTATTTAAAACTCATAACATATATTGTTTGTAACTGTAAGGACAGGGAAAGAAAATACATAAATTATAGAAAATCATTTGATTTAGAATGTGACTCATGAACTATAAAATGAGCAATCAATCGCTTACTATTAATTCAAAATTACAAGTAGTCTTTAATTTAATTCAAAATAGCACCCATTATTTGCTACAACACAACAAAATGTAAAAAGAGAGAGTAGCAAATAAATTTTCCCATGGCACACACGTTGTATTAGTAATTATCTATACCAGCGGTATATTGGCATCACAAAGAACTTCATGGTTCCATTCATGCAATGAATGCCATCGTGCTCACCGCAAGCAAAGTAGTGAGGCTGCAATGGCCTTTTCAGCACAAACTCGAAGCCCTCTCCAACTCCTTGTGTCGCATTTCCCAACTTCTTTGCATTTCTCAGGTCACATTTAATGAAGCTCTGGAGGTTTGGTAGCAAGTAAACACTGTGAGGATATGTGTTTGGAGTTGGTGGATCATATTTGAAAACTGCAATCAACATCATATAAAAAGTTATTTTTTATGCATATTTGCATTCAGCAAAACAAAACAAAAAAAAATGCACATATTTTTCATGTTCCTTAAGGATCCAAATTGATAATCTACAAATAAATAAATTGAAAACAAAGTTCAAAGTTAGAATAAATAAATTGATATCATAATGAATTTTATAACTTGTCATAAGAACTCAAGAAGTTTAAAGATATGATTTTGGTCACTATATTTTACAACCTGACCTATGCATGGCAATATGTAACAAGTAGCAATAGCAAAGTAATTAAGCTCACCTAGAGTGTCATTTAAGTAGAAAGGGCCATGTTTGATTGCCCATTCGGTGTAGTTAAAGTCATAATTCCAGTGGTAGGAGTCACCCACGATGATCCTGTTGGAAGTTTGTGTATTATTGGGGTGATAAGGGCCACAGTTAGGCCAATTCCCAAATTGCCAACCCTTGTTGGCCATGCTAATTGCCATTGTGGAAGCAATTAAGAGCACTAGCATGAGTCCTTGTGCAATTGTGAAACCCATTGTATGATTTGCAACTTAGGAAAAAGACTAGCTAGAGGGTGAAATAATTAAAGAGGGTGAGACCAAAGAAAGAGCTAGCAAAATAAGATGTTAGCAACGATATTGATAGCATTACTTAAATGGGTATTTATATTGGGATAGATGGAATGAAAATGGGGAGAGAAAGAAGTGCAAACTAGCCTAATTGACCTCTTTTTCAAAATATTGTACGCAAGAGATGGAAAATACAATGTAAAAGCTTCATAAAAAAAGTTATGTTTTTAGTTCTCCACTTGTAATTAGCCGATGCATTATACACGTTGATATAAGGATTTAGCCTTTAGCCAATGATAGATACAAAAAAGAAATAGAAAGGACATTTATTTTGCATTTTCTCTAATTACTATTTTAGGATATATAATTATATATTGTGCCCTCACAATTTGTCCGTTAAGGACCTTTTCTTTCTTTATTCTTCTTGTTCTTTAAAGAAATAATTAATTAATTAAATTGCCTATATTTGTTGAAACACTTTGGTAGTTTGGTACATGGTCATGTCTTTAAAGTGAGATGTTCTCATATATTTGTTAATGTACACTTCGTACACACAACATCTATAAGTTCACTTTGAATGTCGACATTCTTTACAAAAACAAATAAGTGAGAATCAATACCATCCTTCAATTCCCCAACCCCTAAAAAAAAACCAAGTTCCTTATTATAGACTTTAAAAGCAAATTAATTAACATCTTCAATGACATTAATGCAAAAACCAAGTTTATTTTGGCAAATCACTAAAGGATGCATGTGTAAAACTGAAAGTTCAAATAGTGTATAAAACACCTTGAACGTTTAGACTCCCAAATTACAAATTACCAATTCAAGCTTATTATCAAACAATGTATGTGTGGAATATGAACCTAAGCTAAAACTGAATTGATAAAACAATCTAAACCAAATAAAATCACAACCACAGCAGAAATTAAATGGAAAAGAATAAGGGAAGAGAGATGCAAACACAAAGACAACACAGCGATGTGTTATCAAAGAGGAAACCGAAGTCCTTGGTGTAAAACCTCTCCGCTGCCCTCCAAGCGGTCAATAATCCACTAAAGAATGAAGTTAGGATACATGAACAGTAGAATACCCTCCAAGCCTAATCTACCCAGTGTACCTAAGCCCTCCAAGCTTCTACTCCAACAAGGTTATGCCGAACCTATTTCTTCTTTAGCTTACCGGATTCTGCTATAACCCATAGCATCAACCAATATGAATTGGTTCCTTCTGAACTACTTCTTAAAGCACCAAAAAGCCTTCTCACAAATATGGGTAAAGTGAGAAAAGGATTTGGTTAAAGAACCTCTCAAGGATGTAACAATGGAGAGGGTGAGAATTGAGGAACTTGAAGAGTCACTATGTAAAGATTGTGGATGAGTCAATCTTCTTTTTCTCTAGGGTTTCTCTCTCAAAATTCTCTCTGGGAGCTCTCAATATTTCGTGGGTATAAGGGGTATTTATACTTGAGTGAGAAAGGAATGCGAAGAGTCAGTTTTTCCATAACAGAGTGCTTTCATATTGTTATCGAAGAGGAAACCAAAGTACTCAACGAAAAACCTCTTCACCGCCCTCCAAGCGGTCAATAATCCACTAGAGAATAAAGTTGGTATACATGAATAGTAGAAGACTCTCCAAGCCTAATCTACCCAGTGAACCTAAGCTCTCCAAGCTTCTTGCTCCAATAGGGTTACGCCAAACCTTGTCTTCTCTAGCTTACCGGATCCCACAATAAGCCCATTGCATCAACCAAATGAATTGGTCCCTTCTGAACTGCTTCCCAAGCACCAAAACACCTCTTCACTAATATGAGTATGGTGAGATAAGGATTTGGCAAAGGTACCTCTCAATGATATGTCAATGGAGAGGTGAGAGTAGAGGAATTTGGAGAATCAAATGATAAAGATTGTGGATGAGTCAATCTTGTTTTTCTCTAGGGTTTCTCTCTCAAAATTCTCTCTGGAAGCTCTCTACATTTCGTGGGTATAAGGGTATTTATAGTAGTGTGTATGAGGAATGCGAAAAGTC
Organism: Notholithocarpus densiflorus; assembly: GCA_030021035.2. Taxonomy (NCBI): domain Eukaryota; kingdom Viridiplantae; phylum Streptophyta; class Magnoliopsida; order Fagales; family Fagaceae; genus Notholithocarpus; species Notholithocarpus densiflorus. The sequence continues at coordinate 71,200 of JARYZH020000750.1, forward strand.
ATGTTTCAATCAAACAGGGCATTCTAGCGACTCAACCTCACGACTGGAACGAGTCGCGAGTCTGAGTCGCGAGCTAACTGCCTGGCCAGACTGGAAGTTTTTTCCTATAGAACTCCAGCTATCGTGACCCTTCAGCTCCCCTGCATGCTTCACACGTGTGCCACCTTTGGCGACTTGCCAGTCGCAAGCTAGTCGCGAGATCCAGTTGCGAGGCTCTTCTTGAGTGCACACACCTTGAGTTTTCTTCACACTCTCTCACACACAACCCTTACATAATTTCCACCTAAAAACAGGGTATCTAATTGCTAAATTACAAGCAAATTTGGCACGGAATAAAGCCAACACATGATTGAATAAATTCAACCTTACAACCACTGTATGCTGGGAATTAAGACGGAAATGCTCTTTGAACTGACAAATTTTGACTGAAATGGAAAAAGAAGCATAAAAATTGAAATATATTGATGTGATATTCGACTTCCGGTTGAGGGACAAGTATGTAATTCAACTGGATGATGTGATGATGACGGTTAAATTGCACAATATATATGCCATCATACGTCTAGAAATTATAGTAAATATTTTCCTTCTAGATATAATTCATTTTATTCTCTTATTATGTATTAACCCAGAAAACGTAATGATGCTGGTTAGATTTAATCATTTTTATACTATAACTTTCAGAAGACTTCTGTATATTTATATTTCTATTTTAAAATTGGGGTTTAATAGGTAGGTTTTAGTTAGCTCAACTAGTAAAGTATTTGATAATTGAATAATAAATCTGAGGTTCAATTCAATCTTCGCCAGCACCAAAAACTAATTGGTGTTTTGGTCTAACAATATATTGAAACTCTCTAAAAACAAAATTGGGGTTTAAAAGTAATATTATCAGAAAATGATTCCATTTATTTCATTCTTTATTACTTCCAAACAATGTTACTTACCTTCAGTGGCGGCTCAAAAATGGTTTTTTTAGGGTGGTCACTAAGAAATTTAAATTATACAAAATCTAATAAAGCGATAATTTGAATATTTACTACAATTGCAAGTCAAGTCACTAAGGAGAGCAAAATTGTTGCGATTGCAAAGCCCAAAAGAGTATAACTATCGTCACCATCAAAGAGAACTCACAACCACAATATTTTTCTTAGTACCATTTTTTAAGAAAAAATGAAATTAGAGATTATTTTATTGAATAGGTTGAATGATCTTCAAATTTGAATGATTAGCGATTTTTATCTTTTTGTTTTATAATAGGCTTTTTGTTGAATAATTTGTTCGCTTGTTGTTGTTTGGTCTTGTCTTGTTTTTATTTGGTTTATGTTTGTTATTATTTGGGCTAATATTTATTGTTGTTATTTAAGATTTTTTTTTAAAAAAATTTATAAAAGGGATTAAGGATTATGTTTGGGGGGCAGAATTAATTTTGGAGTAATACTACGTCCATAACATTTTTACAGTAAATCTTATGCAAAAAACTGTTATTGGTAGGTAAAAATATAATATCAATACTTGGGTCAAATTAGAATTAATAACAACTTATTACATTGAATTTTTTATGAAATTATTGTAAAAATGTTATGAATGTAACATTACTCTTATTTTTGTCGAACCCAAAATTTTGTAATTCTCAAATTAGGGTGTTCAACATTTTTATTAGAGTGGTCATAATAGGTTAGTTTAGCATATAATATTTTTTTAGCAAGTGCATATATACATTTTTTTTGCAAGTCAAGTGCAAGTCAGGGTAGTCCTGTGACCACCCTGGCTTGCACGTGAAGCCGCCAGTGCTTGCCTTCCATTTCTTTCTATTAATTTATTTTAAAATATTCAAACAAGCTTATCTAATTCCATTTCATTTCATTTCCTCATTTAAATACATTTCATTTCTTTTGGATCATTTCATTTTATTCCTTTATAAACTCTCAAACGAAGGCTTAATTAGTGATCACAGTATGTTTAATGAGTTTTCCCGTCATACATGATTACAGCTTTTAC
>JARYZH020000751.1:0-73037 GCA_030021035.2 Notholithocarpus densiflorus
CATCTTTGATATTAGCACTGTGTCGATTACAATGAACTCTAGTAGGGAACATATAGGGACAATATAATTGAGCCTATTGGGCCATTATGCATAGATACATAATAAACTACATAAACCCAATACCACAAATATTATCTTTATCAATAATGTTATTATCTTCCTGCTTCCTGCACTTAACATTTTGGGGTATGTTGTAGTTATGTTAGTTTTGTTTCTTACGCATGAAGGTACTTCAATTCGCTGCAAAGTGAATGCTTTCCTGTTTGCTTCCATTCCGATGCAAACATGGTTATTTCAGCACCAACAGGAAGTGGTAAAACGGTGCTCTTTGAGCTTTGCATTTTGAGGCTTCTCTCAAAGTTCATCTCTGAAGATGGGAGGTTCATCCATATAAAGGGAACCCTCAAAACAGTAAGTCTCCTATACCAAGACGCCATAGTAGACGTTTTTGTTAGTACTTAAAATATGCAAAAAAGTGCATTTCATCGATTTGGACTTCTAATATGATCGTAGATACCTTTACTAAAATTCTTTTTACTTTTGCTTTGATAATATGTTTCCAGTTCCTGGTATGTTTCGCTATGATACGGGCACCGATACCCAACTTATAATTTGATGACTGCAATTAAAAAGACAAAATCTGCTCTTTGATATAGTGCATTATATTAAGCTTGATGTTTATGTTAAATTTCATCTGCCTTGTTTTCGTGTTCTATGAAGATCTATATAGCCCCATCTAAGGCCTTAGTACAGGAGAAGCTCCGTGATTGGAATGAGAAGTTTGGATCATGGGGGATAAATTGCCTGGAGTTGACTGGTGATAATGAATTTTACAACATAAAGAATATTCAAGATGCTGATATCGTTCTAACTACTCCTGAGGTGTGTATGCGTGTCCATCTTACATGCTCACACAAGACTTTTAATCCATACATAATGCTTACATATGAATTATGCACAATCGTTACCAAAAAATAATTTGGCACTATCACTGCCCTGAGACATCAGTGTCTTGAATCAACACTTGTATGTAGTTGTATATCTCTATAAAAGAAAATTGTGTAGATTTATATATTTCAAGTTTCTGATAATATGGACTGCATTATATCAATCCTCCTTCGTTCAGGTTTGTTTCAAGGTGATATCTTAGGAGCATGACTAAATGGGATTCTTTTTCTTGTTAAATAGAAATTTGATGCTGTGACTCGTTATCGCATAAAAGACGGTGGCTTGAGCTTTTTCAGTGATATAGCACTTCTACTTATTGATGAAGTTCACCTATTGAACGATCCACGTGGAGCCACTTTGGAGGCAATAATTAGCAGAATAAAAATGCTTTCTCGCAACCCAGAGCTGAGATCAAGTCCTCTTGCTCATGTCCGCTTCCTTGCTGTGTCTGCCACGATTCCAAATGTTGAGGACCTTGGTAAAATCTTCAGTCGATGATATTGATGTCTATTAAAGACTCAAAATGTTTACATGTTATGTTATTATCTTCAAACACTTACAAGTGGCTAAACATTAAACAATTTAAACACTGCATTAATCTACTGCAGCTGAATGGCTTTTGGTTCCTGTTCAAGGAATTAAAAGGTAAGTTGCTATTAGTGATGACTAAACTTTATAAATTCAACGTCACTATCCAGTTTATCTAATTTACCTTTTCCGTGCTTTCACAGGTTTGGGGAAGAAATGAGGCCTGTCAAGTTGACTACTAAAGTTTTTGGTATGCATATATAACTTGAACTTTATATTGCAAAATAAGTTTCTCACCTAGTTTGTTACTAAACCATTCTTGTAATTTACTATTGAATGAATATACAATTTGGGGGCACAGCAAACGTTTGCCTAAGATCACTTAGCATAGTATGATGCATATGACCATTATATTGTTTGATGTGGACTATATGGAGGGAAAGAAATCAGTGGACCTTTGAAGATGTGGAGCGCACATCGACACAATTGCAAGCATCCTTCAGTAGTTCTCTTTATAAGTGGTCATTTGTGTCAGGTCTCACAGATAGTAACTCTATTCATTCTTTCATAGATTCAATTCTTATGTAGATAGTTCTCATTTTGTAATTCTTTAGGCCTACTTTGTGACTATTTTCACAAGGTAGTCTCATTTCAATAAAATTATTTTACCTATAAAAAAAAAATGGTGCGGGAGCATGAATTTGTCACCGAAATAAAGTTTTTGTTGTTTTTGATATGTTTTCACATCTTTCTTGCAGGCTACACCCCAGCCAAAAATGACTTTCTATTTGAGAAGGTGAGTGTTTTGTTGAATGAAGGTTTTTCTTTTCTGTTCTAAAATATTTATTGACTAGGACAGATGAAATTTCAAAGTCATAATTTAATGAACCACTTCTCATATTTCTGATAGTGTTTATTTGTTCAATTATCCAGCGCCTTCAAAACTATATTTTTGGTAAGCAGAGACTATTACACATTTACACTAACTTTCTGATAGATTATTATTATTTTTTAATTTTTCCTGTATGGTCATCTGATTTTAAAACTCGCATAAAAAGGAATCATGAATTTTAAAGATGCTTAAAACTGATTTGCAGATATTCTTATGCAATTTTCAAGGGGTAAATCTGCTCTGGTTTTTTGTTCAACTAGAAAGGGAGCACAAGAAGCAGCACAATGCCTCTCTCAGATAGCAATGACCTTTGGATATTCAAATCCATTCATTAAAAGCAATGAACAGAAGGAAAGGCTAAGGGAAGCATCACTATCATGCAGTGATAAACAAATGCAATCTTATATCATTTTTGGTGGTATAGAGCAAACTTATTCTCTCTTAGAATACTTTTGAGCTTGGAATTATCCTTATGATCAAGATGTTGAGTTGTTCCTCAAGTTGATCTGTAGTGCACTGTGATTCAATAAATTTCATTTTTGCAGTTGGTTATCACAATGGTGGGCTTTGCTTGAAGGATCGCAATCTCATTGAAGGTCTTTTTCTTAAGGGCGATATTCAAATTCTGTGCACTACAAATACTCTTGCCCATGGGATCAACCTACCAGCACACACAGTAGTGATAAAATCAACGCAGCACTTGTATGTTGAACTATTTAATCAAAGTAAGCTTTGCAGTAATCTAGATACCTCCTTGTTTAATTTGTCAAAACTTGTATTTGTCCAGCAACAAGGAAAAAGGTCTCTACATGGAATATGACCGATCCACAATATTACAGGTTTGGCACTGGTCATTAAACACCTCTCGGTAAATGATTGCATTAAATCAGTCTCTTTTGGAGAAAATGTCCAAATATAATAATTGAGATTGAAATACCATAACTGCTATATTATTGTACACTTTAAAGTAGTTTTATTGCTTGTTTATATATTAATGTTACATGCATTTCTGCACTCATTGGTGTTATTGCCAACAGTATTCCAAAACTGTGGGGTCTATTATGGATCCTTAGCAAACTAATCAGGGTCAACCACATGTATTCTTCTCCCTCATTCTATCCAATGCAAAATCACTCTCTCTGTTACTCCCTTATTAATACGTCCTTTTTCACTACAACATCAACAATGTCTTTTTTCAATACTTCCACTAATGTTAGTTTGTGTCTTCCTCAATGTCTTTTCGTTCACTCAACTTGAATAAATCCATTAATTCTTATTGGTGCATTAGTCGCTCTCTTTTGCACACAACCAAACCATATCAAGCAACTCTTGCTCATCTTTTCATTAATAGGAGCCACTTTTATCTTTAAAAGAACTTTTTTTATTCTATACTTTTCTCTGTTTCCATTTATTCATTTTAACCATGCTTATTTTATAAACATGTTACTTCTTAATAGCTCAACATTTAGTACCATAGAGCTTAACCGGTCATATTGTAGTCTTATACATATATTTCTTTTAATTTATACTCCGTTTATTTCGATAGAAAACCTTATGTGAAGATGGTTTTCTAAACATGTTACTTCTTAATAGCCCAACATTTAGTACCATAGAGCTTAATTGGTCTTATTGTAGTCTTATTAATTTTTTTCTTTTTATTTATTTTCCATTTGTTTTGATGTAAAACCTTATGTGAAAATAGTTTTCTGCATTTTCCTATGTTTGGTAGCATAAAAATAAAGAGTAAATATAAAACTATATTTAGTCAATGGAAAACTCAAGACTTGTTTTTTAGAGGTTGTTTTCCATTAAAATTTTACTTAAAACAATTCTATCTCACATCATGTGAAACAAATGAGTAAAGAATCATGTTTTCAAGCTTATTTGCAAGGTCACTACTAAACATAAGAAAATGAGATAGTTTTATAAAAAATGCTTTTTGGAAAAAAGGAATCATTTTTCCAGAAAATTATAATGTCAAAACAAATGGAGAGTTAATAGGTATTCTACAATTAGACGATACTTCTAATTCACTTTCTCCATTTCATTCCCTGCTCTTATCCTATGATTCACATCTGCTTTGATCTATCCATCCTTATGAATTATTGATTATAGATATCAAAGGCACTCAATCTTTGGTATCTGTTGACCATCAAGTTTTACAACCCCTACATCTTTGTTTTTACTAAACTTACACTCCATGTACTTTGTTATTGCTAATTGTAATATGCCATTAAAAGTTAGTCAGTTTTCTTGGCTTGCAGATGTGCGGGAGGGCAGGCCGGCCACCATTTGATGATACAGGAATGGTTATAATCATGACAAGAAAAGAAACAGTAAGATAAATCTTTCTCCTTCCCTTTCCTGACATGTCTGTGAGTAGATTGCTTTATAATTATTAGTTTATAAATTTCTTTGTAGTAACTGAATCAGTTCTGTTTGATATAAAAGTTTCTGTCCATTCTGAACTAGTCTTTTATGATTTTACATGATATCAGGTACATTTGTATGAGAATCTATTGAATGGATGTGAAGTGGTGGAATCGCAGTATGTTTATCAATTAAATTTTATAATTGATTTGGTCTCCTGGGCTTTTGTGAATATTCTGAAAAACTTCACATCTTCTAATCAGGTGACTCTTGTTGTCTTTTCACTTCAGATTGCTTCCATGTGTGACAGAGCACTTAACTGCAGAGATAGTTCAACTGACCGTCTCTGATATTACAAAAGCAATTGAATGGATGAAGTGCTCATATTTGTATGTCAGAATGAAAAAGGCATGTACTTGTACAAATCCCTTTCAGGATATCAGATACTTTTCCATCTAATTACTTTGTTGACACTTTTAATGCATAAGCAGAACCCTGAGAATTATGCAGTTAAAAAAGGGACTTCAATTGACCGTATAGAGAGGCATATGCAAGGTACTGTTATCATTCACTAGTATAACTATCATTTTCCCCTCTCTCCGTTGATTATCAATGTTTTTTTTATGTCAGAGATTTGTGTCCAGAAAGTTAATGAGTTATCCCAACATCAAATGATCTGGACTGATGAAGATGGTTTCCTCTTGAAGTCACTAGGTATCATTATCAACATAAACAGTATTTTGTAGTTTTTATGAATAACAAACAGTATGAAGTACTATCAATATGCAGAGCCCTGCAAACTGCAGCTCGTAACCTTTCCTTATTCTCTCTGTCTTCAGATCCTGGAAAGCTGATGACAAAGTACTATTTGAAATTTGACACAATGAAACACATTATGCAGACCCCTGTAAACTGCACTATAGAAGATGCACTTCATATCATATGCCGTGCTGAGGAAATTGCTTGTATGTATATATGTAATGATTATGTATCCTCTGGTACTTAAAAATTTACTTGATGGAGTGATATAGTTATTTACTGGAATATGAAGGGATACAGCTCAGACGCAATGAGAAGAAACTTCTAAATGACATAAACACTGACAAAGATGGCCGACTTCGCTTTCACATCCTTGATGATAAGGGGAAACGGAAAAAGCGTATCCAAACTAGAGAAGAAAAAATATTTGTTTTGGCAAATGATTGCTTGACTGGTGATCCTTCAGTTCATGATTTATCCCTGAGCCAGGTTTTCATTTACTCATATTTTCAATACCACTATGTTGTGTTTAGATATACTTAGGATTTATATATGAAATTATAATTTTGGTATCTGTGCCATAGGACATGAATTCTATATGCTCAAATGGGAGTAGAATTGTGAAGTGCATGAAAGAGTATTTCATTTACAAGAAGAATTATAAAGGAGCCTTGAATTCAACACTCTTAGCAAAATCCTTGTATCAAAAACTCTGGGATGATAGTCCATACTTGCTGAAACAATTACCTGGCATTGGAATGGTGACCGCCAAGGTTTTCTTTATTGACTTCTTTATTGTATCCTATGACATATGGTTTCAAAGTCTTCGTTTAGTTAAAAATCGTCCTAATGCTATTTGTAGGCACTGCATTCAATGGGAATTAACTCATTTGAGACTTTAGCTGAAGCCGATCCAAGGAGGATAGAGATAGTCACTGGTCGAAAATACCCATTCGGGAACCATATTAAGGATTCCTTAAATTCACTACCTCCAAAAGTCGGTATGAAGGTTGAGGAAATTGAGTGCCAGAGGCAAGGAAAGTCCAAGCTGGTAGTAACATTGACTAGGCTAACACAATCAGTGCAATCAACAAAAAGACATTATGCTGATATGGTATGGTATCTGGAATCTTATACAGCAATTTGTGCCAAACTTATTCACAAAGTATCAATTGTATTGCAACACAAATGTGCTAATGATGAATTCATTTCTGCAGATTGTTGGTTCAGAAGAGGAGAACTTGATTATCTTCCATGAGAAAATAAGGTGATATTTTTTTTCTTTTCCTTCAACAATGGGATATCAGGATAGTACTGCAAGCATAGAATTGAGGGGTTTTGCCTTTACAGATTTGGTTGTTTTCAGTTGTGATTTCTTGATATTATGCTTAGAACTGTATACGATCCTCAGTCATCTACATATTGTTTAACTCCATCTTTATTGTTGCAGCAGACTGGAAGAGTTCTCCAGGTATGCAGACATAAACCCTTGGTTCCCTTCTTTGTTTGATGACTCGGAAACACTTTGAAGCATTCCTATACTGTATCAACAATGCATGAAACTATTGAAATCATAGTACATATTTACATGGATCCAGGATTTGAGATATGGAGACTTGGAAAAGCAATACTCAACATGAACTTAGATTTTTTTAATAACAAAAAATTCAAGGATTTTGAATCTTCTAAACTAGTAAATTATTGTAATGTTAATTGAATATATAATTATTTAAAATTATAATGATGACACTAAATCTTGTTGATGTTGGTAAACATGAAGAAAGAAAAAACTATAGAAAAATCAGCTTGGCTTCTGGCTCTATGTCAGAACTACCATCCCCATTTCTGTCGGAAGTTTAATCAACTACCCATGTTTTTCTGTGCCATATTCTTTGAGTCTGAGGTAGTTGGTTTTCATTGCAGCCCCTATAGTGCAACAATTCTCCTGTCAAATCCTCATCAAGGAAAGCTGACTATTAAGGCTGATCTTATTTTTGAAGAATATAGTACGGCCTCAGCCATTATATGTCTAACTTCTTTTGCGTTTGTTTATATTCCAGACTAATAGTTCATTTTGTATCATCGTTCATGTAGTTGGTATTGATCTCCACCAAAAACTTTTATTGATGAAAGAGAACAATTTAAGCATGAATTATAAAAAGAGAAATAAGCAGCCTTGCTCTTTTCCTCTGCCTGAGGAAGTATATATCATAGATGATGATGAACCTACATCTCGAGCTCCAGCCAAAGAGCATAACAGATCAGTCAACTCTGAAAGGAAAAATGATTCTTTGTGAGTATCTTGTCATCTGATTTTTGAATCTCCTTAGTGGGACCTCAAAATTTGTTTTGATAGATCAATTGGTTTGGTTGTTCTGTTCTAGGCCCACTTTCAACCTCCTAGATGAAGAGATGGGGGAAGGTATAGCTCAAAAAATAATCCAAGACATTTTTTAAGGTTTAGTATTTTTAGTCCCTTTCACTTACCACTTCTACCCCTAAATCAATGCAGGTGAGCCTGATGTTGAAGATAAAGAAGATGATTGCAAAATCATCACTGAAAAAACAGTATTTGATCACATACGTGAAAAATCCAAAAACTTTCCTATCTTGGCTGCATCAAGTAGTGCCTGTTCTCCATTATCAGAGACCTTGATTTTCACAAGAAAGCGAACTCGTGAGAAGCAGCTTGAACTCCAAAGTGAAGTAGAAGTTCTGGAAGAGACAGACAGAAACAAGATTCCACGACAGAGTGTGGTCAATCCTTCTTCAGAAACCATAGAGGCAGAAGACTATGGACTTGGTACTTACAAATGCATGACTCCAAATCACCACATTACTGCCAGAAGCTTAGATATCATGATCGAAGGCGGGCCTCCTCCAGAATCTGAAGAAAGCACATTGAAAACTTCAATTGAGGAATCAATATTTGATCATATACGGAGAAAATCTAAGAATTTCCCTGTTATCAATAAATCAAAGACCAAGGATTTTGAGTCTTTACTCTGGACAAAGGAACATTTCTCTGACAGTCAGGCCGACTCTAGTAGTGCTTCCTCTGAAATATTGAAAGAGATGAATCCAGATAAAGTCCTAAGAACTTCAGATTCGGAAAGCACAGAGGTCAAACACAACATATATTTTGGAAGCTCCTATGGGTTACTGAATCTTCCTCCAAGAGTTTCAAGCACCAATGCTGATTCATCATCTATTAAGATGCTATCATTTGATATTTCCATGTTAAAGAATAGGGAGCAGTTAGCAGAACCAGTGAGCTCCATGAAAAGTAGCAGCAAACCGCAATGCTCTCCAAGAGAATCTAAAAGGCAGCAGTGTTCTCCAAATGAATTCAAAAGACAGTGCTGCTCATTGGAAACAGCTAGCGAAACCAAGGAAGCAGATTCATTTCTTGGGTTTAAGAGTGTCTTTTCATTTCTCTGATTCCGCTCATTGGAAACAGCTAGCTCTTAGATTGCATATTGCATAAGCTTCTAAATGGAGATGGTACATACTTTTCCAAACCTTAAAATGATATTTCATCACTAACGTAGCAATGTACATGAACTTAGAATTGAATCTGACGGTGCAGGTTGGCTCCTATACTCTAAAAGCTGTATCACTCTACCTGATGCAAATACCTAGGGTCAAACAGGATTTATAATCAATGTAAATTCATCTGGCAACCTTGTGAATAAAATGCATACCATGACAGAGAGAGCAGCGAACAGATAAAAAAAAATCTTCTGTAACAGAATTTCAGACTGCTTGTGAATGTGCCATTTCTTTTGAAATTCATCTTGACGTGTTCAAGCTCTAGATTAGATTTATAATAAACAAAAAATGATTTAAGTGACCTTATAGGGAAGGTTCCAACCTCCAAGGTTTTTTTTTTTTTTTTTTTTTTTTTTTTTTTTTTTTTTAATATTAAAAATTATATATCCATTCGATTTTTTTGAAACCCACAATGTTTTAATAAGACTATAAATTAAAGCCCACTAGGCCCATCCTAGTCCAGCGACAAGCAAAAACTAGGGCCCGCGGTCCACCACAGTTCTACTTTTGTCCGAATTAACCACGTCCTCTACTGGTCTACAGTCTACTTAGGCTTGAGACATTTGGGCTACTAGATGTTGACCCCTGCTCCGCACGATTTTTTATTATTATTTATTTATAAATTTTGTAAAAATTATAAGTAGGAAATATTATAACAATATTAATTATTTAAATAATAATAATATTATTATATAGAGAAATATTTATTATTATTTCTTGTAATCCAATTTTAATGTGGTTGAATTTTTTATCTCTTTGAAAATATAAGTTGTAAATGTCAAAATGCAAGAAATTATTAAGTATACTTGAGGAGCAGGTTAGAATGCTAAGTGGTCTTCTAACTTAATAGTATAATGCAAAGTAGTCAACATCGTATTGGAGGCCATTTTAGTTTGGCTACAAAATGGGAAAAAAAAACGGTATTTATGTATGCTGGTATGTCAATTTTTTGTTTTTTTAGATAGATATATAATCAATTTTTTCCTTCATTTGAGCGTTGGATTTATTTCTGTTTTTTTAATTAGATATAAAATAAGTTATATAATAAAATTTACTCTTATTTTTTCTTATGCTATAGATATAGTTTTCATCATTGTTAGTCCCACAATAGTTGGTTTGTTTAGTGCAATACCATGCTAAAAATTAACAAAGTTGGCTCTTTTCTCTGATCATCTTCTTTTGTTCAAAATCGCCATGCTTAATCACGTAACAAACGCATTAATATAATAATAATAATAATAATAATAATAATAATAATAATAATGATTTAAGATCTCAAATCCAAATCCAAATCCAAATCAACCTCAATAAATTCTGCACAATCAATTAAGAACCCTTCAATCAATAATATCATGATGAATTGCATTATTTAGAATATTGTAAAAAATCATAGAATTTAAGTAATAATTGAACTGCTTATCTAATCTAAGTTTTCTTATGCGGATTATTAAAACAACAAAGAAGAAGTTTTTGTTTGTGATATAAAGTTCTCTGTGTAATTCCAAATTGATATCAACTTACGTACAAATCAAAAAATGAAAAAAGAAAAAAGAAAAAAAATCAATCTTATTTGATTTGCATGCCCAAAAAGTTGATAAGAATAAAAATAGTGGTGTTATCTAAAAATTAATAATAAAATGATTAGATGAAGAATTTAAATTGTAATCAAATTAATATTTTTATTTACTTAAACATTATTGGAGAAAAGATAAGAACAAAAAAAAAAATCTATTTTTTTAAAATCTATAAAAAACATTATGCTTTGTACATTTATATTTGTTTTTATTTATTATAAAAGCATTGTTTTATTTGATTTGCACTCTTAAAGAAAAAAATCTAAAAAAATTATATTTTATATCTTTTCTAAGCCCAACTTTTATAGTGTGTGTTGTTGGGGTTTATGCCCTAAAATTCAATTTATTGGCATGTTATAAATAATTAAATAGTTTAAGGCGAAAAGTCACTTTTAGTCCCTACATTTTCAGGCGATTCCCATTTTAGTCCCTACATTTTATTTTTACCGCTTTTAGTCCATATCCTGAAAAACGCTTCTTGTTTTAGTCCCTATCCTGAAAAACGCTTCTTGTTTTAGTCCCTGCTGTTACATCAGAAACGGAGAAAGCTGACGTGGCAAACGGTAAGAATAAATAATAGTAAATTAATGTCCACATGGCCTAAATTAATAATAAAAAATGTTTTTTGGCATTAAAAAATGCCACGTCAGCATCTAAATTAAAAAAATTAATTTATTAATTTTAACTAAGTAAAAAAAATTAAAAACAGAATTAAAAACTAAAAATTACATGAATTAAGATCTAAGTGTGTCTTGAACAAGAACACAAACCTAGATCTAAGAACACAAACCCAAAAATTAAAATCCAAAAATTAAAAATCTCAAAATCACCATTTTCTCAAACCCAGCAATATCATCAAATCCTAAAGCCTCATAATATCAATTCAATCCAAAAATACAACACAACCAATCCAAACAAAAAAATCTCAAACTCAGAACAACCCATCTCATTTAAAAAGAAACCCAGCAAACCCACCTCAAGCAAACCCAGATCCGGTGGCCATGCTCCCCGCCGACGAGCTCTTCTTCGACGGAAAGCTCGTTCCACTACAACTCTCGTCAGTCAAACGTGAGAGAGCACATCCACCTGAAAATCGCATAGCCCATCCACCTGAAAACCATCGGCCTATCGTGAACCCGTCAGCCCGACCAGATCAGGTCCAAGGCGGCGGCACGGCGGCGTTGAGTTCTCTTTCCCTCCCTCTTTTGCATTTGGCTTTTTTTCGCTGGTCTTGGATTTTTGGGGGGGTTTTTGTTGATTGTGTTTGTTGGGAGTGGGCCACGGTGTTTGTTCTAAATTCGTGGGTTTCATGGGTAAATTTTTGTTGGGTTGTGGTTCCAATTCGGGTCAGGGTGGCGGTGGTTGGTGGTTCCGATCTGGGTTTGGTGCGTGGCTTGCTTTGTGGTTTGGTTCTTCATTTGTGGTTTGGTTTGTGATTTATTGGTGGGTTTGGTCATTGTGATTGTCCCTGGGTTCGTGGCTTGCTTCAGACGTGGTGGTTGATGGGTTGTTCTGAGTTTGAGATTTTTTTGTTTGGATTGGTTGTGTTGTATTTTTGGATTGATTTGATACTCTAAGGTTTTAGGATTTGATGATATTGCTGGGTTTGAGAAAATGGTGATTTTGAGATTTTTAATTTTTGGATTTTAATTTTTGGGTTTGTGTTCTTAGATCTGGGTTTGTGTTCTTGTTCAAGACACACTTAGATCTCAATTCATGTAATTTTTTGTTTTTAATTTTTTTTATTTAGTTAAAATTAATAAATTAATTTTTTTATTTAGATGCTGACGTGACATTTTTTAATGCCAAAAAACATTTTTTATTATTAATTTAGGCCATGTGGACATTAATTTACTATTATTTATTCCTGCCGTTTGCCACGTCAGTTTTCACCGTTTTTGATGTTACGGCAGAGACCAAAACGAAAAGTGTTTTTCAGGATAGGGACTAAAAGCGGTAAAAATAAAATATAGGGACTAAAATGGGAATCGCCTGAAAATGTAGGGACTAAAAGTGGCTTTTCGCCATAGTTTAATTATATGAGACTATCTATAAATGAACTAATGAGACATTATCTTAGTCCATGAGATGCATAGTATGTGATTTATGTGAAAAGTCACAGAAAGATATAAATCACAAGTTCTTTGTAAACTCAAAATTTTAGTTCGTAGTCGGTGATGAAATTAGGCATTTCATTTGCGAAGACTATAACATATCAACTAAGATGATTTGTCTTGATCATAGAAGTGGAGACTTCTAGTTGGTATGTTGATATGTTTTAAGAGTTAAGACATATTGAACTGGACCGTTGTGAGATTTATTATTCTCCTAACGATTGTCAAATGAATAATAAATCTCAGTATATCAGGAGTGAGATCTATAAGTCACGATCAAAATCTCAGTATGTTGGACAGCCGCATTTAATGTTGATAGAACATATATTCTCAAAATGGAATTCATAATCTCTTAACGGAGATATAAAATATTTCCTTGAGATAAGTTTAATGGGTTTGGTTATTCAAAGAGTTTGGCCCAACCACTTTAGTAAGGAGTTACTAAAGTATATATTTATGGAATTGAATTTCATAAATATATGATGAATAATATAAAGGATTAAACCGGGTACTCAAGGATTAAGATGTAGTAATTTTCAAAGTGACAGTCAACATTCATGACTTTGTATTATTACGAATATTTTAATGAATGAGTTGCATGTATAATAAAGTCTTGGGATATAATTTATTAATAAGGCCTAGAGTGCAATTATATTCTTATAGTGGTATTGAATATAATTAATGGTAACTTTGGACTTGTCAAGAGTTGACAGAAAAGCCCAAGGCCCATTGGAGTTAGAGTCTTATTTGTTCCCTTTTGGTCCCACTCCAAGCCATATACTAGAGCCCAATTGGAATGGCCCAAAAGGCTAGTCCAATTAGATAATCAGTTGTATATAAGGAGAGAAACATACAGAATTTCATAAGATCTTTCATAAGAGAGTTCTCATAAGGAATGAAATACTTTGTATGTGAGTGTTGGACACTCTCCTATTCTCTCATTGGAAACTGATTGAGAGACCACACTTTTTGGGTATCAAGTGGAATTGGAGTAAAGATTAAAAGTATTTCCAAGTACTTCTAGATATTTGGTTTTGAATTTCAGCGCACCAAGGTACGCTTTATTGTTCTTAAATTCTAAAACTTACATAGTACATGTTATCAATTGCGAATGAAGTAGATCCGTTAATTTTTCGCTGTGTATATTTTGTATACGTTACAAACATTTATTTTTCCAACATGTGTGTGTGTGTGTGTGTATATATATAATATATATTTATATATATATATATATATATATATATATATATATAAGGGGTGAAATCTCCAGACAATAGGCCCAACCCAAAGAGTTGAGGGGCAGGTTGATTGAGTGGGCCCAATACAACTAATTTGGAAGAGGTGGATGTCAAAGTCATCTGCCCAAGCTTATATGGTGGGACCTCAGCTGTGCTAAAGGAAGGACAATGAAGATAAATGATAAACTGAAAGACAAAGCTAGGGGATGATTTTTGTATATTAAAAGTCTTCCTCGGTCCGTCCTAGAAGTCCGAATTCTAGTATAGATATTCAAGAATTACTATTCACTTTCTCTCACTCTTTCTTTTTGTAGGAGCTCTTCATATATCTTTTTCTCAGCCCCTTTTCATGGGGGACTTGCCTCTCTCTATATATAGTAGGAGGAAGTGCATCCTGGCCCTTCACTTGGACGTCTTTCAAATTTGGCTTTGTATACTTGTTCTATCACTGCCTTGCTGGTAGTGGTAGAGCAGGCTGTGAAAGCTATGCAAATACTTCTCAGAGATCATTCTCCATTTAATGCGGCAGGGTGGTTTGGCAGGGAGTATTGAATGTGGAGGTGATGGGTGCTTCTCCAGGATGATACCTCCTACCTTCACTTGCTTCGCTTTACTTCCTTCCTCGGCAATTGCCTTAGGGGCTCTGAAGCTGGACCCTGATCTCTCAAGGAGGGCGTGCTCCTAGGGCTCCTCGGGCGAGCCATTCCTTACTTGGTTCCTGGTGTTTGGTTACCTCGCCTAGACTGGGCCCAGACCAATGAAGAGCAAGGCCCATCTGACTTCTCGAGCAGCCCATTCACCATGTCCTTCTCCCCTTGGATTACTCCCTCCCACAATAAATAAATAAATAAATTTATTTATTTATTTTTCAAACACGTGTCCATAAACTTTTTTTTGTATTTATTGCTACACCTGTACACTACCCACCGCCAATTTTATTAATCTAGTGCATCAAAATCTCTAAAAAGTTTAATCAATCGTCCAGAGTAATGGTCACCGAATTTATATTTTACCGCCCTGTTTTCTCTCATTTTCCTGAACTCTCTTCCTGGTTCTCTCTCTTGCTCTCTACAGTGACAATCAGAGGTACGTAGTCCCTCAAATGATCAGTTATGTTTCTTTGATTGATTTTGAACACTAAAACTTGGGGTGTGTTAAATATATTATTAGCAACGCGATGTGTTATACCATGTTGTATATGCTAGAGTGGATGCGGAAGGAGAAACATAGAATAGGAATATCAAGAACACGAGGGTTACGTGGTTCAGCCTTGTTGGCCTACATCCATGGAGGAATCCTTTAAGGGCTATATCTTTATTGTATAAGAGTGTAGTACAATAACCTGTGTTACAATGAACCTTAACATGAGTATATATAGGCGATTAAACCCTAGACTACTAGTACAAGTAGGAGTGGGTTTGGGCCTATTACATTGGGCTAATATGTCTATTATATCTCTAACACCCTCCCTCAAACACAAGGCGGAAGCTCGATGAAGGCTTAAGGTTGGATAAGCATGAGAAGCTCCCTTGGAGATGCCTTGAAGAATGCCTTTGAAGAAACCACAATAAAGAATATGCCAATTGACCAATTTTGGAGCTTCAAATGAAGAAACGGAGTCCAAAAATTGGAATCTACGTGAAAAACTGAGCAAGGTAGGCCTTTTCGAAAATTTTAACTTTGGGTAACGCAAAAGTCAAAGTCAACAAAAGTCAACGGATCTTGGTCAAAGTCAACGGTCAGTGCTCACGGGTTAGATCCGGGTGGTCCGGGTCAACGGTTAGCTAGGTGACGTGGTGCTGACGAGCGACACTGCTGACGTGGCTAGCTGACTGGCTGCTGACGTGGCTTTTTGCTGACGTTATGGATGACATCATATTAAGCTGATGTAGTTCTTCGGCCCGTGGATGGCGCATGAGGTATCCACCAGTGCGTGCAGGAGATGCCAGAATCCCAGGCGGCGTGTGTGGGTGCGTGTCTTGATTTCGGCTGCCGGGCTTCTCGGGGTTTGTAGATCGGAAGGCTACGAGGCCGACAGAGCGGCACGTGTGCCATAATCCAGTCTGGAATCCGAGAACTTCGGCGACGCGTGGGAGGAGTAACCGGAGGCTTTGTCAGCGTGTGTTGCGGCCGTTGCATTCCGAGTTCCTAGGTTTTGGTCATGATATGCCGTGGAGCACTTCTGTCTTGTTGGTTTCATTAGGCGAAGGCTTGATGTGCACAAATTTGATAGGGAGAGGCACGGATTGCTTGGGCTTGAGGATCTGGACACAGCAGTGAGCCATGGTGTCTGCAAGATGCCGTGGAGTCTAGATTTAGCAGACAAGCATGTGTGAATTCTGATGGTGGTGTGCACGTGAGAATCTTCTTTGCATGCTAGAGATGTTTGTTTAATGCTAAGAACGAAGTTTGGTTCTGATACCATGTTAAATATATTATTAGCAACGTGATGTGTTATACCATGTTGTATATGCTAGAGTTGATGCAAAAGGAGAAGCATAGAATAGGAATATCAATAACACGAGGGTTACGTGGTTCAGCCTTGTCGGCATACATCCACGGAGGAATCTCTTAAAGGCTACATCTTTATTGTATAAGAGTGTAATACAATAACCTGTGTTATAATGAACCCTAACATAAGTATATATAGGCGACTAAACCCTAAACTATTAGTACAAACAGGAGTGGGCTTGGGCCTATTACATTGGGCTAATATGTCTATTATATCTTTAACAGGGTGCATGCTTGTTTGCTTTTGCAATTGTGAGACTAAGAAACTATTTTTGAGATTTGAAATTGTGATTTCTTAAGTAAAAACAGAATTATGGTAAGTTTGGGTTTCATGCAGAGGAGGGGATTACTGATGAGATAGATAAATTATTTGACAATCATGATGGCCTCTGGTCTATGGTTTATAATTACTATGATGAAAACACATCAATACAAAGGGCTGTTAGTGGCTTGGATATCCAAGGCAGATATTATTTAGTGGAGAGTTAAAGATTTAAAACCAATAAATAAATAAATAAAAATTTTCAAAAAGAAGGAAAAGTACACAAAACCCTACACGTGGTTTCTCACTGAACCTGAAACAGGAACCTTATGAGTTTTAAATGTAACACTCAACCTCGGTTACATTCAAAACCTTAACATTTTACAAATAAAACAACACTACATTTTACAAATAAAACAACACTACAAGAGTTAAATGTTACATTCAAAACCTTAATAAGGTTTCGTGTTTTAGGGGGAAAAAAGTAAAACCACAAAAATGTGTTGCGTTTTTAGCAAGTCTTTGTTTACATGCACGTGAAGATGTGAATTGATGGAAGATGCGAATTGGCAAATTAGGAAACTAATAGAATTGTTTGTTAGCCAAATAAATTTGATGTTTTGAGATATTTTTATATTTTTTCCTCACAATAAACTGGTCCCAAAAGCTTGAATTTGAACAATTAACCATGATTTTAACATTTCATTTCAATTCAACATGTAGGCATAGATTCTTTGTCCATGTGTGAGTTTAGACTCTCTTCAATGAGTGGGGTGAGTAGCGTAATAAGTAGATAGGAAGTATAGATAGCATAGATAAAGTTTATTCTAACATCATGATAAACTATCACTTTATATCCCAAACTCACTTAATAATTGTTCCAACATTTTAGGGGTGTTTGTTACATGTTTTTAAACAACAATTTTCAGTTTTTAAACAACATTACACGTATTTTTATACACTTTTTCATCTACACATATTTCCACACATATTTTCAAACAACAATTTTCAGTTTTTAAGTGCATGTACCAAACACCCCTTAACTGGCTTAACATCTAGTCCATGTTCATCCTGTGGATTTTGCAGGGTAGACATGGCTGCTCATAACATAGCACAGTCTGCATATCGGGATCCAAGTGTGATTAAGGAGATTTGCTAGATTTGCTGGTTTCCTTTGGAAAGTGCATCATTGGAAACTCCAGAGGAGGACCAAGGAATTCTATGATATGCTTGAGAAAGGTGAAATTAGTGTCGTGGTGGAAGATGAGTAGGCTGTAACATACCTTGTTGTTTTTATCTGATTCCACTTATCTTCTTATTTTGATTTCCTTTTTTTTTTTTTTTTGAGTGAGAACTTGCAGTTTCATTTAGCAGTTCAGTTTGTTCAGTAACATGTACATGTGCATTTAGATACTGCTTATTTTGTTGAAAACTGAAAACAATAAAAAAATAATTTCTAATTACTGTTTACACTTACAAAATACTGTTCATTTGCCTTAATACACTGTTCATGTTTCATGAACAGTATAAAAGGCGCTGGTCACCAAAAAAAAAAAAAAAAAAAAACCAGAGGCAGACGCGTGCATCCAAAACGCAAACCAAAACGGACACGTACTACGTAATCAGTTTTCCTAATAATGTAATGTGATGAGGGGTCCCTTTGAGTTTTGGATAAATTAAGGGCGTTATGAGATGTGACAATAGCATCAAATCATTGAAATGGGTGGATTTCCCAGAGGCCCAAAGTGTAGTTATTTTGTCTAGGTATAGCCCCACTAAATGTAGGGAATAGGTGCCTCAGTCCGTGTGATTTTTGTAGATTTGTACTGCTGAATTGTGAGGAGGAGAAAAGGATGAGGCCCATGAGTAATCTTCCAATCCGCCTAAAAAAAAAAAAAAAAAAAAAGTCCTTCAGGCAGTTATAACTTAGTCAATCATTCATCAGTCAAAATCTATATCTATATAATTTGGAATTTATATATATATATATATATATCTATGTGCGTTGTTGAATGCAAAATACATTAAATGCTTAATTACATAAAACTTATAAAAATATAAAAAACTTCTAAATAACATATGCACAATTTAATCTACCAATTTTACATTATATTTTTATAAAATAATTATAATACATTTTTCTACTAATCGCATAAGTTTGCAAAAACCAATCGTTGGTACATAAACATAGCAGTAGCTAACACAAAACACTCGCCACTAACAACAAACTTAAAATAGATCCTTCTCACCAAAAAAAAAAAGAAAAAAAGAAAAGAAACCAAAAACCTAGCTCAAAAACAAAAGCAGGAGCCTCCAAAGACCAAAGAATTCTATTTTTAATAGATATCACGTTTCTTACACCAAGCAAGCCCATGTTTAACGTCCAGACCTTAAAAATGGCAGACATAATTTCTCCATTACAAATCCTAGCATTCCATTTTTTTTTTTTTTTTTTTAAACACTCAGCTTTGTGTTTCATAGAATACTAAGAAGGTTTGCTAGACAAAATGTTTGGAATCATTTGGACAGATGGTTCTCTTACTGTTCATTTAGCATCTCACAAGCTATGCCTAGGTAGTTGAAGTTAGCATATCGTGGGGTAACAATTAGGTAACCATCTCATTGATGTGAACTTGGAGTTAATGTTTTCTTTTGATTTTGTATATTCTTTCTTTTGTTGTTCAATTTCTAACTTGGGGTCTAAATAAGTTTCAGCCACGAATACTAGGTAATGGTCCCAACTACAATAGACAAGGATAATGTACTTGGCAGAAACTTATTAAGCAGCTTGTCGACATGTATGACCATGTGGCAGTTCAAAAACTATAATTATCCAAAGCCATTAGCATTGCTATTGGCATATCCCTGAATGGTTTACATCAGACATTTATTGAGAACTACCTCCTGTATGCTGCACAATTTAATTGTGAAAGGGCCTTAACATGACCATCAACCGCATTAGCTTTGACAATAGAATTATAATTTTGATGATGACTACTTAGCTATTTCATCAAAATGATAAGAAGATTTAACCAATAGAAGAAAAGAGAAAGTTGAAGATTTTGCCGTTTTAGTTAAGTTACAAAAACAAGCCGACGCAAGGAAGTGGGTTACAAGAAACTACCACCCTACTTGATCAACTTTTGATATTTATGGAAGTATTCATGTGCTGGAAGAAGGCCAGAACACAAAAACATGTTATCAAATGTCCAGGACTTCCTCATTGCATACAAAAATATTTATAAATATTAAAAAAAGAAAAAAAGAAAAAGAAAGAATGAATCTGAACATGACTTGGTGTAAATCTGCTAATGAAGTTCTGAGCTGGCCATAATTTATACCTTTACCATCTCCTAATTTTTGAATCTGCTACTTCTGTCCAACTTTGAAGTGCCTTTAATTTTGTTGCTTTGGGGTATGTATCTCAACATCTGATATATGCATCTCTCTCCAAAAGTCGTGTAGGATCCACATGATAAAAATGCATATACCAGACCCATAAGATAATTATTGATTGCGCAGATGTGTGCTTCGTTGTATAATTTCCTCCTAATTTACAAATGTCAATTTGAGGATTGAATATTAATCAGTCTTGGGATTATTAGAATTTTACTCTGAATCTACTTCTGAAAGAACTCTAATCTTGAAATCACATCTGAACTGTCCCTACTAGAGGACTCTGTGGAAGTATAGGACGCTTCCAGCTTTCTTGCTGCGTTTAACACTAAGCTGTCCATGCTATAGGACTTAAGGGAGCTGTCTGACCCAAGCGCATTGGTACTCAGAAAAGGAGGTTGGTTTGGTATAGGAATCTCACAATCTTTACTAGTTAACATCTGAACTACTTCCTCCATGGATGGTCTTAAAGCAACTGAAGCTTGTGTGCACAAAAGCCCAATTTGAAGCACATCTGATGCCTCTTTTCCAGGAAATTTATCTCTCAGGCAAGGGTCAACAGCTTCAACCAATTTATTTGTTTTGTAGAGTTTCCATACCTGAGGTCAAAATGAAACATAACACTTAAGCAAAAAGAGCTTAAAAGCTAGTATGGGTCTTGTATCCTATAGCACTATTTGAAATACATGGATTCTGAGTCTTACTGTTTGTAGAAGGGAACTTGAGTCCTCAATGAAAGAATTATTCCTCCTACCACATACAATCTCAAGTACCAGTACTCCAAAACTAAAAACATCTGCTTTCTCTGTAAGTTGTCCTCGAACAAGATACTCAGGAGCCATGTAACCTCTGTTAAAAAGACATGCACTTTTAATGAGAAAGGTAAAGAATTGAGACACTTTAGGAACTATAAGGTGGGAGAGCTTTGATCTGCTAAAATTTTACTTCCAAGTCAAAATTGGGATTCCAAATAACAGTTTTAACGGGTTAAAACGATGGAAATCTAGCAGGTTGACATCAACTGCAATGAAAAATATAATGGAACTGGACAGTGCAGGCCACCATATTTTACACATTAAAAAAAGACTTATTTTCTCATAATTATTACTTTATCAGATTTCATAGAGACATACAATTAAAATAAACATGAAGACAATGAATTTATCCTAATATAAGAGATTTTCAGTTTTACATTACTAAATCATGTAATGCTTGAAGTACTGGTATATGTCAGTATAAAAACATGATCCTATATGAAGGAAGTGAAAACAGCAGGCTAAATAGAACTTTTACAAAATTTACTTACAGTGTACCAGCAATTCCAGTACTAAGATGACTTTGATCAGCAGCAAAACATCGAACAAGGCCAAAGTCGGCAATCTTTGGGGTGAGATTCTCATCCAGAAGAACATTGCTGCTTTTTATATCCCTGTGAATTATTCTTACTTTGGCACCTCCATGAAGATATGCAAGCCCCTCAGCTGTCCCAACAATGATATCAAATCGCTGCCTCCAATTTAGAATCTGAACTTTGTTCTTGTCTGCAAAGGATATAGAGATCATCACCATTTTGAAATGGTAGTTTTACCTTTTCTTTTCCCTGCATTTCTCAGCTTGTATGTTTTCAATTGCAAAGATATATGTTGCTTATTCAGGAATGACTTATCTACAATTCAGCAATGTAACAAGCATATTCATGTCCTAAACCAATTCAATAATTTGTTTCAAATGTGGATCATCATTTGCATGAATAAAGAGATACTATGGCTCTGCATTAAGCAGAGCCTTACATAGCTATTAGAGTTACAAAGTTCTTTAAGCAAAAAATGATAACACACCAAAAAGAGATTTAAGAGGGGAAAAGCTGAAAATTGAAACTTTTATGGAAAAAACTCTACAGTTCACTATATTTTATAAATTCAGAACTTTAAAGCACTATTCATTGTAATTTGCTAAACGTTCAGAATGCTAAACAACTTTTCAGTTGAAGATCTATGTCGCAAAAGCTTTACTAATAAAGTTTTTGAGCTAAAACTCTACTTCTTACAGCAAACCAAAGAGGTATAAAGAAAATAGAATTACCAAAAATGAACTGATCGAGGCTCCTGTTTGGTACATACTCATAAACCAAGAGGCTCTCAGGGCCTTCAATACTGCAACCCAAAAGCTTCACAAGATTCTTGTGTTGAATTCCACTGATTAAATTTACTTCATTGAAAAAATCATCTACCCATTGCCTGGTATTGAAAATCAATCTCTTAACAGCAACAATTTTCCCATTTGGAAGAGTCCCCTTGTATACAGAACCAGCTCCTCCTTGGCCTATTTTTCTTGAAGGATTAAAGTAGTCTGTTGCCTTCTCAAGAGTCTCATATTTGAAATTCAAACTAGCCCTATCAATACTAGTTGAAATTTGGCCTATATTATTGCGCTCTGAAGTGCAAGACAAGATTAATGAATTAGAACATGACTGGATGATAGATCATAAAAGCTATTGTAATGCATGAGAAACTACTATAATTCTTGTCTTGATCATGAAAATTTCTCAGAATTGTACCTTCTTTGATCCTTAATAACCTTGCATAGCCAGCATATGCAGCAAACAGAAAGAGCATTGAGAAGGCAACTGCCGATAAAACTATGGCTACGATGGCTCCTGTTCGAGAAAAACCTGGACAATATAAAAGTATAAAACACATAAAAGACAGCAATTAAAAAACAACATTATCAACATGGTCAGAGAACATCAAATAGCACCACACATTATGGAAATTGACATATATGGAATGGGGTTTAAAATACATAAAATGAAAAGAGAGATACTCAAAGACAAACCCACCATTAAACAGAGTGACTTTTACTCCAATATGCAACTGCCATAATGGAACAAAAGAGAGAGAAAAATAAAGTACGAATACTCAATAGACAAAAAAAAAAAGCCTTTAGTTTCTGTTTGCAAGCTGAGAAAAATTGATGGAAAATAATAGAAAACAAAATCTTTGAATTTTGCCCCCTTTTCTTTGTATTCATAATAAGACCCAAGAAAACTAAAACCTCCACTCAAATGATCATACCTTAGCTATTCATGCCAGTTCAATTAAATTGCATATATACACAACCAAAAAAACCTAGAATAATCAGATTCTAAACATTGTCTTCTCATTCTGTTCCATTCCCACAAATCAAATAGAAAGGTTATGAAATTAAAAATGCCACCACCCGAAATAAAAAATGAACCTTTGATTCAATTTCATTCCAACTTACCCCACAAAGTCCACCAAAATCATGAATTTCAAAAAAAGAAAAAAGAAAAAAAAAAAGAAAGCAAGAGACTTAATTACCATGACCATTTTGCGCTTCTCCATTATCATAGTAAAACTTCTCAGTGGAATACCTCAAATAACACCCTGCATTCAATCCTCTCCCTTCCCTCCTTGGCAAGCACTCACTGATCACTGCCTTCCCTGCCTTCTCCAAGCACTCTCTGCACCCATCACTCCCAACAGTCTTCCAACACTGCGCCAAGGCATACACACCCTTCACTTCAGCCACTGCAAAACCTTTGTTTCCCACAGCAGCTTTTGTCACATTTTCAATCAAAACCCCAACATTCTTTACAAACTCAACCTTGGAAACTTCATTAACCTCCACGCCATATTTGGAGCTACAGTTCACAGTGTCAATCAAAGGGTTAGTAGCTTCTTGGTAAAAGCTGTAGTTATCATAGCGCAAAAAGCACCCATCAAGGTAAATGCGAGCTGAGATGGAAGGAAGGCATCGAGGGAGCTTTGTACGGCTTGCAGCATAGCAAAGAAGACAGTCTGTGTGAGAAAGGTCTTGGACGCATTGAGCTAAGCCATACATGGGAGGTGTGGAGTTGACAAAGTTTGTGCCCCAGTGGTCGGTGTTGACAAGCTGAGATAGGCTCTCCATTTCTTTCACAAAGGTGGGGATGAAGTTGGTGAGTGGTGGAGGCTTGACAGTGCCACAGAATAGGCCTGACTGTGATATCCTTGGATCAGAGAGTGAGAGAGAGATTAAGCTGAAAAAGAAGAAGACCCAAGTTGGATTTTTGTAGCTTGGGCTTAAAGAATGCATGGAATTCATGGTTGGTGTCATGAAGATCATGCAACAAGCTCTGCAGAGTACAGATTGAAAAGCTATTATAAGCTAAAGAAATGGGAGACCAGTTATTAAGAAGATGAAAATGAAAAGGTAGTTTATCATTATGTTGGGTTTGTCTTCTTTTCTTGTTGTTCTTGCTGTTGGTTGTGTTAGATTTGTTTTCCTGGTTGCCTGTACTTTTGATTGTTTTCCTTATTTTCTGGAAAGGTTTCTACTTTCAAAGTGTGAAAATGTTGCTTCCAGAAAAGTGGCTCACAACAGGAATACACAAATTAATGTAAAGTTGCGTTTGTTAAAAGAAAAATTGAATAGTAGAAAACCACAAGACGCGACTTAACCATGTGGATTGAGTTTTGTAATCTCTTTTTTTTTTGGGTAAGATAGTTATGTATTTTCCATCCTTAAAAAAAAAAAAGGTAAAGTAATCATTTAACTTGTTGAAGAAGACCTGTCCTCTATCTATGTACTGTTTTTTTTTGCTTGCAGTGTCAACTTTACTTGTGTTAAAAGTTAAAAAGCAAATAGACAAAGTCACTTTGGTGGCATTCCCAGTTCCTACTCTTAACACTAATTAAGTGGAAGACTCTTTCTCTTTTTTTCTCAAAAAAATAAAAAAATAAAAAAGTGGGAGACTCAGGGATTAAACCCATGTCAGCACTTGACAAAACATCTTGTGACACTAGCATCAGATTAGAATACACTTTCTAAGTATGAAATAATTTTCGGTACTTTAGATAGGAGAACTTGCTTCCCCACCTTTGCTTCTTGGTATCTCAGAGCTCTCCTGATAGTTTCTATCCTATTAATGGTGTGATATGAATTGTATGGATTAGACGCTATGAGTTTGTTGTGTGAATGTGTGCTCTACTTCATATTAGCACATTGTAAATCAATTTAAACTACATATAAGTAATTGTAAGAGTTTCAATTTTAATTAATTCTTTTGGAGTATAATACAAATATAATTAGGATTTTCTCGGATCATGATAACCGACAACGGCGACAAGTATGTAAAGAGATGTAGCTCTTATTTCATAAGTATATGATAATAATGTAATGCTTAGTATATAAAATCTAATCATTTTTTTTTTACATCCCGCTAATCTTTTTTTTTTTTTCATTAAATTGGACAAAAAAAAAGATAAAAGAGAGGAATACTTTTTTTTAATGAATAAAAAATGAGTAAGTGGTGACTTAAGTTGGCATCTTTTATCAGAGCATGAATAATGTGGCCATAATGACATTTTATCCGTTGAGCCTAAACCTAAACATGAGAGAGAGAGAGAGAGAGAGAGGAATACTTTTTTAAGCTAAAAAGGATTGCAATAATGTATGTGAGCAAACCTTCAAATATCACTTCATATATATGTCAAAATTTAATAGGAGGAAGTGTAATCTCAAAATTAATTAAGAGGTAAATGTTAGTTTCAAACTTTAATTGAGAGGCCAATTCCAGCACACGACAATTGTGCAACTTCTTAATGTGTGATTTTGGGTAGATTGTTGATTGTACAACTAAAATGAATGATTGAATTTTTGTGAATGTTAAAGATAAAGAGGTCGGTCAGTGTAGTTGTAGGTGTAGGCGTGTAGCTGTGTAGGTAAAGAGAGAGACACTATTACACCGTCCATCTGGTGCACAAATTAAAACCCCAATTCAATTTTTTCTAAATCCATTTAAATACAACAACACGCTCTCTTGTTGGGACCTCTTCTTTCACATCATCTACCTACATTATCATAATATTTATTTATGTCTCTGTCTATATCTGGGCCATGTGTACTTCTTTTTTATTTGGACTTAAAAAAGTGTGCAAAAAACAAAGCTACAAATCTCAATGTACCCAGCAGCCACGTTTGACAAACAACGGGTTTACAAATTAGTACAGCGCAAAGTTGTTGGCATCTATGACCCTTTTCCTTTACGGCTTTTTAATTACCCTTGATTTTTGGATCCCTCTTTCTATCATGGAATCATTACCATCATTGTTGAAAGAAATATTTGCAATTCAAAGTGAGTGATGATGGGTCTAAAGTGTAAGAGATTACTAGTAATGATGTTTAAGTGTTGTGAAAATATATATCGGTGAAAAAATGTTATGAAAATACGTATTGTGTTGTTTAAATAACGAAAATTATTGTTCAAACAACGTTATCAAACAGACTCTAATTTGTGTCCAATTGGTACTTTGTAGGATGATTTTGGAAAGTTAAAATAAAAGGCCAACCAAAGAAGAGAAAAAAGGTTAGTAGATAAAGTTTTGACTATTTCGTGCAAGAGAAAATAGGAGAATAGAAAGGAGTGAGGGTGAGCATTTTCCAATTGAGCCTAACAAAATTTGTCCTTCCAAAGGTGGGAGGAAAAAATAGAGGAGAACTTGGGTGAAATAAAGAAAAATAAAGTGATGATAGATTTGTCCCAGACTAATAAGTTTTTAGTCAATGAATAATGATACAGTTTATATAAAAATTAATATTAATATATATATATATCTAAAAGTCGAAACATAGCATTTATTATTGTTATACTTCAATTAAATCACATCAGCATCCACGTCATTATTATTATTTTTCTTCTAATTTTCCTATAATTTTTTCTAACATTCACTTTATATATATATATATATATATATATATATATATGAGTTAGGTTCAAGTTACACCTGGTGTAACTCTAAGCAATGTTATACCACCCAATAACTTGTTATTGAATTAATATTTTGAAAATCCAACCGTTGAATTACATATTCTATATGTTCTATATATATACACACACACACTTTCTCAAACATTTCTCATTCTCTTACTTTTTCATCTCCCCACTATCTTCTACTTTAATATCACTATTCATTTTTCATTTCGTCTTCCTTTATTTGTCTCTTTTTATTCACTCCTTTTTACTATAAATTTATCATCCTCTCTTCTATTTTTTGCATAGTTTTCTCTCATAAAAATGTTATCTCTCTCTCTCTCTCTCTCTCAATTTTTTGGTGGATTTTTATTTTTCTTACATCTCTACTTTAGGTTGATAAATTTTTGTTTTTTTTAGAACTCTAATTTAGGTTAATACGATTTAGTTTTGTGTTTTAAGTTATTATTATTATTTTTTGTTCTCTTTGATTGTTAAATGTTATCCGATTACACTATAAATAATTAAAGATAGTAGATAAGAATATAATATTATTCTATTACATAGCATGATTTGGATAATTTAGTGTTTATTGTTTTATCTTTTAATTTTACTTTTTTTTTTCTTCTCATCTTATTTTATTCAATATTGAAATTCAACCACATCCTCCTTATCATTAAATTATTTATATTTTCTCCCCCTTTTTATTTATAAAAATAAAAAATGTAATATTTTACTTAAATTCAAATAATAAAAAATTGCCATCATCAAATTGTACTTTTTTTTTTTTTACATTTACACTTTTTCCAACCTTTCTCATTCTCTTTACCTTTTTATCTCCCCAAACCTTCTACCTTAATATCACTCTTTCTGTTTCCCTTTATCTTCCCTTATTTTGTTTCTTTTTATTATCATCCTCTTAGTATAAATTTGTCATTCACTCTTCCCTTCTTTGCAAAATTTTCCCCCACAAAAAGGGCTATTTCCCTCTCTTTCTCCCTCATTTTTTTGGTGGATTTATTTATCTTGCATCTCTACTTTAGCTTGATAAAGTTGTGTTCCTTAGAACTCTATTTTGGGTTGATGCGATTTATTTTTGTGTTTTAAGTTTTTTTTTTTTTGTTCATTTTGATTGTTAAATGTTATCCTATTGCATTATAAAGAATTAAAGATAGTATATAAGAATATAATATTATTATATTACACAGAATGATTTGGATAAGTTAGCTTTTATTGTTATATATTTTATTTTTACTTCTTTTTTCTTCTCATATTATTTTATTCAACATTTAAATTCAGTCACATTCCCATATATATCATTAAATTATTTATATTTCCTCTCCTTTTTTATTCTTAAAAATTAAACATATAATATTTTGCTTAAATTC
This sequence comes from Notholithocarpus densiflorus, assembly GCA_030021035.2. Classification (NCBI taxonomy): domain Eukaryota; kingdom Viridiplantae; phylum Streptophyta; class Magnoliopsida; order Fagales; family Fagaceae; genus Notholithocarpus; species Notholithocarpus densiflorus. Next base: position 28,287 of record JARYZH020000751.1, read on the forward strand.
AATAAATAAAATTGTCCTCATAAAGTGGAGTAGTGCTAAGGAAACACTCATTCTCACACCCAATGCATCAAAAGAAAAATGGAATACAAAACAAATGTCAATTTACAAACACTAAATTTAATGTCATAGAATCATCATCAAATTTTGAAAAACGAAAGGTTGCCAATGGAGAGAGAGAGAGAGAGAGAGAGAGAGAGAGAGATGGTAAAAAAAAAAAAATACAAAGTAATAAAGAGTAGGTAAAGAAAAAAAATCAAATGTCAATTAATAATCATTAATTGGAAAACAAAGAGGTTGTAAGGAGAAGTAAAAAATAAATAAAAAAATAGAGATGGCTATATGGAGAATATTAAGAACTTTACAGTGTAGTCAAATAAACCGTTAAATTCACTTAAAAAATTAAATCAATAATCAACAATTAAATACAATCATAGTACTAAATTTAAACTTAAAACTAATCAAACTCTAACTATGGAAACCATACTTCTAATCATAACTAAAAAAGAGATGTTCTCTGATAATAGCAGAAATTACAGAAGAAATAAAGTTAGAAAATTTTAAAATCCCTTTTTTGACATTTCATATAACCTTATTTATAATATGTGTGTGTGTGTGTGTATATATATATATATAATTTTCATACACTATTACTTTTAAAAATCTAATGAACGATACTACCTCTCATTTAATGTCTTTGTTATGCAAATCACTAGTTAGATTTATATGATAATGGTAAGAAGTGTTACAAATGAGATCATTTAAAAAATGATAAAATTAATTAGCCATTATCATTATGGAGTAGTAGTCTATAGTTTTACACATTCAAAGAAGTGGAATATATAGAGTTTACTTAAAGGTATGCGTAAAGATTTACATTATATATATATTTATATTTATATATAAAGGTTAAAAATAAATGTATATTTAAGGTTTTTATTAACTTAAAAACTAATGAAAAACCAATGGTTATTAACTAAAATTATAGTATTAATAAAATACTTTATGAGATCATCCTAAAAAAATTATTACGTGCAACACGCGGGTATGTGACTAGTATATATATATATAAAAGCAGAGATCTCATGTGGGAAAACATGAGATTCTGCCAAGTGGCACATTCTATATAAATAGAATTGAAATATTCTTAAATGCCACATCTGAGATAATAACAAATTAAATATTGACATTTTGTTTCATTAATTTGATTCAATGTTTCAAGACTTTTCTTATAAAAAAATAAATATTATTTGTTTCTTTTGATTCAATGTTTCAAGACTTTTCATCTCTCACACATACGCACAAACCTTTTTGCATTTTAATTCACCATTTTCACTTTTGACACTTCTAGCCATTTATATATACCTACCCATAGCCTTTTATGCCATCCCATGTCAAATACACATAGACCAAAAACGATGTCATTTACCTTCAATCTATCAACGACACTTACCTAGCTCTATCATTGTTGTTTCATTTAATCCTAACCCCGTATGAGTTGGCTACAACCAAAGAAGGGGGTCTTGCATTTTGTATTGAGCGACAACATAAATTATGATTTTGATGTTAAGGTCGGATGTTGTGGATTTGTGGGTTTTGTAAATGATGTGATTAACTGTGGGTGTTTAGGATGTGTATTTTGTTTTAGAATTAAGGAGAAAGAGAAAAACACTGTCTATATCAACTTTGATTCTATAATATTCCTCCAAAGTTTTTTTCTTTTCTTTTTCTTTATTACTTCAATTGAATAAATGTTGTGTGTGCAATTTATAATTGTTATTTTTTATGACGAACTCATTACTAATAAAGTTCTATAACAATTATGTTATAATACTTATACAGCATTCTCCAAAACCATTTTACATAAAACATTACAACATTATCCGTGCATCGCACGAATAACTTACTAGTAATTTTAATAGTTAAAAACCAAAATATGATTGTATAATTTTTTTTCACAAAAGAGAGTATCTAGACATTTTTGAGTATCTGACTATTCCTAATAGTGTACAATGTTAATGTGACAATCCTGGTAAAACTTGTTTAAATACCTATATTCCAAACTTCCGATGAGAATAAGAGACGTTGAGACAAGAAATTTCAAAAGCAGTTACGGGAAGTAATTAAAACTATGGCTAGTTAATTGCTGGAAGTAACCATCTACTCTCCTGATTAGTGGGTAGTTATGGACTTAAAATAGCTACATTTTTCGCTTATAGATAGAGGTATTGGCATAAAGAGAACAAACAACGAACAACTAAGAACATATCAGAGATCAATATGAGAGCATATGTACTTAATTTCCTCAGAGATTTAGTAGTTCTTAGAATTTAATAAGGCTTTATGCTTGTAAGTTGCTTCCTTTGTGGTTATGATCTTGTTTAATTAAGTATTAGTCAAGTTTGATGAATTATTTAAGTGTTTGTATGTGTTTGATCTAAATTTTTGCTTGTTTAGAATCAATTCGATGTTAGAATGATGACTTAGGCTTTAATCTATTCTAATTGCTTTGATCATATTTACTTCAATTAATTTCATTTCAAGATAGTTCACTTCAATCCATTTTAGTTCAACTGGTCGCTAACCCGTGCGATGCACGGGAAAGCTATTGAGTATGACTTATTATTTAATATGAATGTTTTACAAGTATAACTTTTGTAACCTCTTAGATTACACATTAAGATTCCAATTTTAAAAATTCGATATGAAACATTAAATTACTAACGTTCTTTTTGTTTTAGCATTAACATTTTCTTGGAAAATATCAATCAAACAAAAAATTAAATAAAGATTAGTATTCAATAATTCAATAAATGTTGCGATGTTAAATATTTGTCTAATCTCAACTATTGGCTCCAATGTAAAATAAAGAAAGTAATTAAACATTTCGTATGAAAAATTGTCAAAAAATTTACACATAAAATCGTTAAAAATGAGAGACATACAGATGCTCCATGGACCATAGTACATGCTCTGTAATTTCAGTCCATTGTTGATTTCTGGTCTCCACGCATTGCAGTAAAATTTTTTGCATCATTTGCTTTACTCAAGCATGAATTCAATTACTCCCTTGAGAGATAAAAGAGTGAACCTCCTAAAGTGCAGGCCATAGTCTAAAGCTCTCCCAAATGTAACAGATTGTATAACATGCCAAAAAGATAACCAAGAATAGATTACTATAGAAACAACATAAAGAATATGTGTATTAGTATAGAGAGAAAGCAACTATTCCATTGCAATGACCATCATTAACTTCTTCAACATATTTTTACACCTTTAAATTAAAAGCAACAAAATTAAATGAAACCTTAATTATAGAAGGGAGTTAAGTCTATCATTAACACGTATTCATCATATGTAACATTGGAACTATCAGATGACATATTCATTTACTTTTCTTTGTGTGATGGCAGAGCATATTCTGATAGCTAATTAATAGCATAAAATTTGAGTGATGAGATCTGAGTTGAAGGTAAGTAAACATGTCTATGCAATAATAGGCAACTTCTAAATTTAGATTAAACTATAATTATTACATGCGCAACTTGTCCAAGTAACAGAAACAAGTGTGTGCAGACTTATAATTTCAAAAACTTTAACAACAAACCAAAAAAAAAAAGGCATGACAATAGGGTCTCGAATGCAACCTCACTAAAAAAAAAACACCATCAAATCAACCACAAGAATAATATTTCCCCAACCCCATATATTATGACGGTAGCGGGAGGCTGGACTGAAGGTGGGAGATACTTTGACATGACTGTGGTCCTTGGATCTCTCTCTGCCATTGATAAAGAACGCTCAAGGGTTAGGGTTTTGGGGTTTTGAGAGTGGTTGAGAGAATGGCTTAGGCAGTTAGGCTGCATCTAAACCCGTACGAAAATAGAGATTCAATCGACCCATGAGAATAGGAGAGAAGAATAAGCTTTTGCGTTTGCGTTTCTACATAATATCTTGCGTAGAGAAGAGGAACATTTTATCTTTATCGGGTTTTAGAAAAGTTTAAATCAAGGAAGGAGTCCTAAATGTGCTGTATTATCGGGTTTTAGAAAAAAAATCAGAATTTTTTTTTTTTAAAATAATGCTGACGTGGAAAATTGTGAGAGTTTCAGAGGCTTCGGTTATATATATATAAATATATATATATATATTTATATAGATTAGGTGTACTTTGAATTAGGGATGTCAATGTACGATCCAACCCGCGAACACAACACGAACTCGACACGGGCTTTTGCAGGTTAGGGTTGGGCCTTAATGGATTTGGGTCATAAACAGGTCGACCCGAAAGTGACCCGAAAGTGACACGATAAGAAATGTGTCATAAGAGGGTCAACTCTGCAATAGACACGTTTGATACGCCAATTTATTTGTATCAACCCGAAATGACCCACTTAACACAACCCGTTTAACTCGGATAACAAATAAATATTCATTTTATTTTAGATTTATCAAATACCTTTTATATCCAACATATATTTTTAATTTAAAAAGAAAAGTGAGTAATTACAAAAACTTATAAGGGATATAATTGGAAATTGAAACTTTACAAACCCTAGATCTTTAAACCCTACAAACCCTAAATCTCTAAACCTTCTTATAAATATCTATATCTAGTTTTTTTTTTTTTTTTTTCAGCCGTACTACTCACTCTTCTATCTTATAGTCTCATGCCCAATTCTCAAACTCAAAGTCTCAAACCGGTTATTGCTCTCTCTCTCTCTCTCTCATTCATGTGTTTAGTGAGTTTTAGAATTAAAGAAAACCGTTTTCTTGGTGTTTCAAAATTCTGCAGTAATTTTTTCTACATAATGTTTTTGTTCTATAAACTTTAGTTTACTGTTTACTCCAATTCTTTCAATATTGATACTTAGCATTTGGCAAGTTCCAAGGATATTATATTTTTGTTGAACTATGTTATTTTATTTTTGTTAAACTATGTCATTTTAAATTTGGGTTGAAGTGTATGCACTTCTTTTGGAGTGTAAAGAACTTATTTCTATATAAATGTTATATTTTTGTTGAACTATATTATTTTGAACGTGGGTTGAAGACTTGAAGTGTATGCACTGCTTTTGAGATGTAAAAAAAATATATTTCTAGATGGAAGTTATATTTAATATTATGTAGGTTGAAATGAGTTGTGTTACATTCGTGTCAACCCAACACGATTCGTTTATTAAGCGTGTCAAATGAGTTGGGTCAGGTCAACTCGCCTTATTAACAGGTCGGGTTAGGGTTGAAGGATCATGACACGATTATTAAATGGGTCGGGTTAGGGTTGAGTCATTTAGTCGAATACCCCTACCTCGACATGACATGAACTCGAATTGACACCCCTACTTTGAATTGGAGCACTTGAATTTAGTATGTTTAGGAATAAATCACTTCGAAATAATTTAGCTTAAATCAGTTCATTTTGAATCAATGACATTAAAGAAAAATTAGGCTTGGGGATTGGACTTAGTCAATTAGAAAATTGAAGTCACTTTTAGGTCATCTTTCATTGTTAAATTTGTGCATTTTCTCAATAAGTGCTCTTGATTGAGACATTTCCAAACCCTAAACCCTAATCCTTGAAGTCAAATTTCACTTCAAATTGGGTTTTGCACCCCTCTAATTTCACTTTAAGCAACCTACAAACATTAACAATGGACCAAACTTATTAAAAATTGATTTCTACTAAAACAAATTGGCAACCACTTTTGGAAATAAAGGAAAGATATTACTTGACTTTTCCTTGGAAATTACACAATATGATTTTACCAATAGAGGTCGTGGAGATGAGGCGTGGACCAAGTCACTGTCTTGAGACAAATTGTGCCGTCTACGGTATATTCAATGTAGTTAGACAAAATATTTCTGCACGTTGTCCCTAGGATACAACAGCCCAACCACATTTGCTGATTATCCTTGTGAGCCTACACTGCTCGTAGGATATAAGCTCTCTATAGTACTTTTTTTTCCCAGAAAATTTAGTAAAAGATAAAATATTTTTGTGAGTAGTAAGAAGCAATAGATGGTAAGTGTTTAGGACAATAAAAATTGTTTTTGAAAGTCTGCAACTTTGTAATTCAAAAAAATAATGTTATATGAAACTTTTATTTCTTTCCATATATATAGAACCGGACATGTAACTTGTCCTTAGCCAAAGAATCAAAACGTTTGATAACATTTAAATGATCATAAAGTTATTGAAATCAATATATAATCAATAGGTTTCTTTATTTATATATATATACACACACGTTGAAACAAGTTAATAGCCAAATCAAGTTGTCTTTTAGTGTCATAATGCTATTGAAAACAAAATAACAGCCCCTAACGTGGCTAACCTTTAGATATCAATTAATATTTTCCTTTGAAACTTTGACTATACACAATAATTAGAGCATTCATAGTGGGAATGGCATATGCCATATGTTGGTAGTATTTAGCATCTAAGCCTTAAAAGCCCCTAACAGCCGGTCTTGCAAAATCTGACTATTGCAAAAAAATTTGCAATTGTGCTACAGTGCGATTCTAAATGTAGAATTGCACTGTAGCTCAATTGTAAAACCAAAAAATATTATTTTATTCTTTTTCACTTTTTGCTTTCTCTCTCAACTTTGTCTCCCTGACTTTCCCACTCTCTCAAGTCTGTCTCCCACTTCTCTCTCTCTCAGATTTCTCCCTCTCCTTTTGTTCTCCCTTAGGCCACCGTTGGCTACCATCGCCCAGCAACGCCAAGCCCAGGCCGCGTCTCACCAAGCGATGCCTAAGCCCAAGCCGCCGTTGGTCACTGTCTCACCCGACGTGGATAGTGAGATCTCTCCGGCGATTTTGCAGTGGGTTTGTCGTGGGTTGCGTGGGTTTGCCGTGGGTGGGTTGCGTGGGTCTGCCGTGAGATCCCTCCGGCGTGGGTTGCATGGGTTTGCCGTGGGTTTTTGCCATGGTGGTTACTTTGTTGTGATTTGCCATTGTGGTTGCTTTGGTTTTTGCCATGATTTTGCAGGTGGTGATTTTGCAGGTTTTTGCCCTGGGTGTAGCAGTGGTGGGGTTTTTATCGTGGTTGTGTGGGGTTTTGGGTTTGTTCACGGCGGTGAGAGAGAGAGAGAGAGAGAGAGAAATTAGAGGAAAGAGAGATATTATTATTGCAAATATATATATTTTATTGTGTAGATATATTATTTTAATGTGTTGTATAAGAATATAAAAGTTGGGATGTTGGATGTATTGTAAAATTGTATGGAATAATTGATAAAGTAGCTTCTTGAGATGGTAAAATAGAATAGGATAGAATTTCCAACTGTGAATGCTCTTACAACCAAGAATGGAAAGCAAGTTGTAATGCTATAAACCATCAACGGTAAATTATATAAATATATAGTTGTATAATTTTCAGATACTTTCCATCTATAACGTTACTATTAAATATATTAAAAGAAACATTTTAAAGCAAAAGTTTATAAAGGAAAGTATACTAAAAGCTGTTAATATATGGTATTAAAAATTACATTAATTTTCGGGAATTTTCCTAACTAAAACCATTGACAATAGCTATTCAAATTTTGAATTACATTTGAATTTCAAAATTTAGCAATCAACGTAACATTAAAGGGTAATTGATTTCACATTAATTTTCGGGAATTTTCCTAACTAAAACCATTGACAATAGCTATTCAAATTTTGAATTATATTTGAAATTTCAAAATTTAGCAATTAACGTATCTGACATTAAGGAGTAATTGATTTCCTCAATTCACATAAATGAATATTAAAAATAAATATGATATTTTTTATAAAAATATCCAACAACCACACTAGAAGTACATACTCAAAAGATAAAAACTCATGGCGAACTGCACAATCTATATTGAATGAAAAATTTGTCTTGGCTTTGTTCTGTTCTACATAATAAACTAAAGCCATATTAGATCAAATGCAAGTGTCGAACCAATTTGAATTTGAAGGTTTACCATTACATGAGTACTCTGCAACAAATGCAGCTTGGGAATGAAACTTCTTCATTCCAAGATTATGTGAACATAACCCAATACTGTTCAAATAATTCTATGAATGTTTGGAAACCTCAACAACAACAAAAGCTACAATCAAATCTTAATTATACAATTTTGGAATTGACTCCTTTCTTCAAATAACATAATTAAAAAAAGAAAAAATTGTCTCCCCATTTTTACGGGCATGCCAACCTGTTACTGTTATTAAGAAGCTCATCTCAAATAGGAATCTTGGCTTTTTGTTTACTTTTTTAACCTTAGAATAGGTTTGATTTCATTAAATTTCTGCATTGGTTTTAAATATTTCTGTTAATTAATTAATTGAGAATGAGGACTTTTTTTTTTTTTTGAGAGTCAATTGAGAATGAGGACTTGGTAGTAGAGGGACTTTTTTTTTTTGAGAAAAAGTAGAGGGACTTATATGTATGATTACATTCACTTTGATCATGACATAAAATATAAAAAGTATGAGAAAAAAAGCGAAAAAAGAAGAAGCAAGGTTTGATTTTTTTTTTCAACTTTCATATGCCCAAGCCTATTCTTACACCTATCAACTCAACTACCCCCATATTCTCTCTCTTAATTTTTTATATTGTGACCTGATAAGTAGTGTCTATGTAATGAAAAGTCTTCTACCTAATTTAAGGTAAGGTTTCTTCTAAAAGAAAGAAAAAAAGGTCAGGTTCATTCTCAACTTTTGACATTTTTTTCTTAATCATCCATCCTAATAAAGTGGAAACTTGTCCACTTTGTTCAAAATACGGTGCTAAACACATGTGATGAGACCTTCAACCATGGAAAATTTCCTTTTGTTTTTTGTTTTTTTTGTGTTTTTTTTTTTCTTCTATTTTATGCGATTTTTATTAATATATCTTTTGGCTGGCTAGATTCAATAATGGAAATTGGTCACTCAATTTCATCATAACACCACCTGCTATTATATGGGTACCTCTACAAAAGTCAAATCTCAAAACAATCATATCTTTTTGTCATATCATACGCTTAAGTCCTATTGGCTGTCACCTTAAGGATTCTCAAGCAATCTCCGCACCTAAAAATTTGCACTCAAAAGTCATAAGCCAGTTCACAATGCAATGCAGCTTAGATTAGATTGTACCGAAAATTTTAGGTGGATTTTGTGCAAAATTCAAAAACATCGGCCATCATGTTAAGGTAAACATGAGCTTACTGTAAAGAGCACACTCTTAAGATTTTTAGCTTCAATTTCATTTCCAATCATAGTCTCCTGCTTAAGATCTATAATATCAAGCAAGAATGGTCAAAGTAGTAGACATATTACACCCTAATGGAGTCATGCTAATCGTTTCAATTTAGATATAACCAATTTATGTCAAAACTCAAAAGACACAATGATATGTTCTGCAATATTTCTTGCACACATATCTTCATGATTCTATTTTAGTCCTCTCTCCCTCTCTCTCTTAGTTCTTGTGTGCTATACTTTTAACTTTCCCAACTATCATGATGTTTCCCCTACATGACTATTAACATAATGGAAATTGAAACGCTTTATATACACTGGCAAGTTAATAGTACAATGGGCCTAATCCCACACATGAACTTGGACTAATATAACTCTAAACACTAGATTACAAGAATTTTATTTTTTGAGAATTAGGATTACAAAAATTTGATTTGGAAAAAAAAAAAATGAAAAGAAAGAGAATAAAAGAACTAAAACATTGTTAAATATGCTGCATCTTGTCTTTGTCAAGCATTGCAAACATAAATAACATGAGAAATGATCCCAAAAAAAAGAGGGAAAGGGAGAGATGGAAAGCCTAATGAAAATCAAAGAGGAATTATTCAGGTTCACATTTTTTAAAACTGTGGAATGTACATAAATCAGATAAACAAGAAGTTTGTCGATGATGACATGAAGAGTCAAATGATGAAGATAATCTTGCACATTCATCCGCGAAAGGAGGCTTGGATGGCACTGGCAAATGGAAATCCTTTTCTTTAAGCATTTGAATTACTGTTGTCATGCTAGGACGTAAAGATGGTGATTCTTGAGTACACAATAGACCCACCTGAACAACTCTTGTGATTTCTCCAACGTCTTCCATCATTATGCTTTCATCTATAATCTCCAATACTGTATTTGATTGGAAGTGCTTCCAAGCCTACATTCAAACAAAAAATGAAACTAACAATGGCAATGAAAACAAGAGCAATGTTAGGGACAACTTTTTTCAAGATCCTTCTCACAATTTGCTAAGATGTCAAGTTGTGAAAAAAATTGTCCCTAGACCAAATGTGTTGCATATACAAAGACAGAAGCTGCTCAAATGCACATACACACAAGTATTAAGCAAGGTTATGAGAAAATTTACATTAATAACAAGAGTCTCAAATGTTTCTGTAGGATGAAATTCACTGTTCTTCACTCCGCTGACTATTTCAAGCACTAGAACCCCAAAGCTATAGACATCTACTTTTTCAGTTAGTCTTCCTTGAGCAAGGTATTCAGGAGCCATGTAACCTCTTTCAAGCATTAACAAGAGAGAGTTTTTGTTAGTATAGTGAATGATTCAACAGAATTCAAGTTCTAAATACCCGACTAGAAGTTATGAAGAATAAGAAGAATACTATTAAATAAGCACACTTACAGTGTGCCAACAATGGCAGTGCTGACGAGGCTTTTGTCACACGAATAAAACCTTGCTAGGCCAAAATCAGCAATTTTTGGTTTATGTTTCAAGTCTAATAGAATGTTGCTTGCTTTGATGTCTCTATGAATTATCCGATATTGACAGCCTTTGTGGAGGTATTCCAAACCTTCGGCTGTTCCAATAATTATTCCAAGCCTTCTATTCCAATCTAGTTCCATCTTCTTCTCTGGGTCTATCTTCCATGGGTAGCAAAAGATTCATCAAGATATTTTACACTAGAAGGAACATGAATTCATAATTACTAAGAAACCAACAGTAGTTAGTTAAACATGTTATATAAATTGATGCCATTATCCACAAGATTATACTTATAACTAGATCTCTTACGTGAACACAACACTCACCAAACAGAAGACTAGGATAATTTACACATAAACATTAAATTATCGATTGTCCCAATAGTTTAAGTTATTAGAAAATTGTGAATTTAATTACATAACCATAATTTTAACACTCTCCCTCATGTGTGGGCCTAAACTTCCCCTTAAGAAGGGGGGCCTAACATGTGAGATTTTTAATATTTTAAATGAGAGGTAGAGTAAATACAAGGATTGAACTCGAGATCTCCTGCTTTGATACTATGTTAAATTATTGATTGTCCCAAAAGTTTAAGCTATTAGAAAATGGTGAATTTAATCACATAACCATAATTCTAACAAACACAATACTCACCAAACAGATGACTAGGATAATTTACATGAGATTAGAATTATTACATACTATCTAATTGCCAATTGCCATCACAATTATCATTTGTTTGATCCTACCCAAAGAGATGAGACTGAGTTTGAAGTTGTTACCAAATAGAATACTGTCAAGGCTTCTGTTTGCAAGGAATTCATAGACAAGGAAGCTGTCTGTATTGGTGAAGCAGCAACCCAGGAAACGAACCAAGTTCTTATGTTGGGCTCTGCTAATGATATCCATTTCATTGTAAACCTCGTTTGTATTAGCTTTTCCTCTGATGTATAATCGTTTAATCGCAATTTCTCTACCATCAGCTAAGGTTCCCTATTCAAATATGCATATATAATAAATTAGAGAAATGGAATTAGGAAATTTAGAAATATAAGGCACTTAATACACATACCTTAAACACTTCACCATTTCCTCCATGACCAAGCTTGTGGGCTTGATCAAAGCTGTCAGTTGCTTTTTCTAAGGTTGAGAACTGAAACTGCAAGATCTGCAAGCTTCTGTTTGAATCTGATAAGAGCGTTTCCTTTCCTTCGGATAAAAAAACATATTTTGTGATGATGAGAAGAAATTATTTACTAGAATGTGAGCATATATAGATAAACTATTAAAGTAGTGTTATTGTGAGGAAGAATGAAACAACAGCGAAGGAATCAGTAATATGCAATTTCATTTAACATTACCTTTTACTCTTCTTTTGTGATTCTTTCGTCTGTATACAGTTCTACCAGCACAGAATCCAATTACAATCACCAAAGCACAGGAAGCAATGGCACCGAGAGCATATGAGACATATGAAAATATGGTATCTACAAGAGATTCAACAAGTAAATTATGAAATTAGATAAGCTCCAAAATTAAATATGAGAAAAAAGAAACCCTCAAAATCGAGAAGAAAAGGCAAATAAAGGAGGCACTATCATATAATGTTTACAACATAAAAGTGCTTGGAAGGGCGTTTGCACAGGTGAAATGTAGCAGTGAGATGTATACTTCCCCATCCAAAAAAAAAATCTTAATAACATATGCCAATATGACATGGTTTGGGATAATAACATGGGCTGTAAACTATAAAATTTATTCAGGTACCAGGAGCAATGAATAAACCTATAGAACATGAGATTTATATAGGCACTAAGTGAATATAAAAACATGTGTTGATATGCGTCTTGCTCAAATTACATTGGAAGGATATTGTTGCAATGGTCTTGTCCCCCATAGGACAGAGCATTCCTTGACACAGTTGCGGTAACCAGAACTAATATTACCAAGATTAAATGATTAAGAACTGACCTACAGCTGCATCAGAATCAGGGCCATTGGTGAAGTCATAATCAGAGTAACGAATAAAGCAGCCCGCATTCATCACACGGCTATCTGTTGATGGTAGGCAAGATAAGGAAACCATGGCTGCATTTACCAGGCAGGAAGAACACATATTATGGTCCATAGTTTTCCAGCAATTAGCCATAGCATAGACTGATGAACCCGCAGGCAATTTCTGACGCTTTACTGCAAATCCTCGACTATCTGGTGCTTGTTTTGCTATCTTATAGACTAAATCCTTTGCCGTGTCCTTGAATATTTGACTTGTGTCAAAACTATTACTGCATCTCTATGTCCAATCAATCCCCAAAAAGAGTAGCATATTAGATGAAGGAAAATCAGTGAGGATTGGGTTCATTATTGTTGTAAAAGACAAAATAAAGCTATATAAAACCACGCTGACAAGCACACGAGCGTTATCATGGAGATTCATGTCAATTAATACTGCATCTTGAAAATGTATTTGTATCTTAAGGCTCAAAGTGTCTGATTATACACAGCCCATATTCTTAACATCCTTTTAACAAGCATGTTAGGGGTTTTTTATATTGAATGTGCTAATTTGGGCAGTAAACAAGTCAAGTTGAGTATTAAAAATTCAAAATTGGTTACTTTAATTTTATTTCGAACACAAACCAAGTTTAAAGTCCAAACTCATTAGCTATTTACAAGTTCAAACTTACTCATATACTTGTTGAACAAGTTTGAGCTTGTTCACACAATTTATTCTTTCTTCATATATAATACACATCAACACTAATATATATATATATATTTAACCTTTCACAAATTTATGCTAATAATTAACAACTATAATATAGTTAAAATTATATTATTTGAATTAATTAGAAATAAGGAGTTTCTAATGAGTTTAAATTCTATAGGGATACTGTTTAACACCCCCAATTTAGAATGTCTTATCATATTTTTTAAGATGAAAGAATAGAAACTAATAGACGTGATCACAATTTCATTAAAACCCTATTCACTATTCTTAAAAAATAAATAAAAAAATAAAAAAGAAGAAGAAGTGACTGGAGTTGCCTGCAAATGCATAAATATATAAATATATATATATTTATATATATATATATATATATATATATATTATCCATTCTCACAGCAATTAAAGCTGCCTTCTTTCTTAGCCGCTTTGTACCTATAAATATATAGCAGATTACCCAAGTCTCAAGTAATGTCTACTGCATTCTCTTGTGGTAATCTTTATTTATTTTATTCTTTTGAAAAATAAATAATGTGAGATGATATTGTTGTATTGGAAGATGTAAATGGGAGGTTAAAACTTAGGTCTTAGCTCTACTTAAGTTTCCCATTATATCCAATTATCTAGTTTTATTTCACTATTTTGATCAAAACTTGTTTTGGGACACTTAAAGGTAATTCCTTTAACAGTGGCAGGCACAATGACTACATTGAAAGAAAAAAGAAAAAGAAATTATAGAATTAAATTGAATAAATCAAAAGTTTCATGACTGAATTAAATTTTAGACATATTTTGAGAGTGTAATTTGTAATTTAATATAAAATTAATTTTTTTAAGCTGTAACAATTAGATTTATTGGCCTCTTATTGTTAAAAATTATATATAATTAATTTTCACCATAAAAATTATAAGAAAGTACCAATAATAATTTGATATCTTATGAATTTATTTATAATCTTGCATAATCTAATCTCAAACTCTCAACCCTATCAAAATATATTTTTATATGTGAATACATAAAAAATGTATAATATTGTATTATATATACTCAAATCAAGTTCATATTCTCTTTATCTATTAAAAAAAAAACCTCATATTCTCTTTGGGAAAAAAACCGTCATACCTAGGTTTTTTTTTTTTTTTTTTTTTTTTAAGGTTGATAGTAGGAGAGGAAGAGATAAATTTCAAAACAAAGACATAAGACACCACAAAAAAAGTCATTATTACTAGGTTACCACTTGAACCAAGTTTGTTCTCAAATAATTATGTTTGAACATGACTCAATTAATAGTCAAACGATAATTTGGGCTTAGGCTTGGGCTTGGGCTTGGGCTTGGGATTAATTTGTTTATTAGAATTTTTCAAAAGTTGAGCTCAAAGTGTTCATAAGCAACTTAATTCATTTACAATCCTAATACTAATACAAATGGGGTAACTTTGATGCAATTCTATAGATGAATTATATTAAGTTCTAATTAAGTACAAATAAATTGCCCAAAAAAATTAATTACAAATACATAATTATATTGAATGTAATTATCATTGGGAAAAAAAAATTATGTTTGTGTTTCATTGGTTAATGCAAGTATGCAACCATGTTTTCAAAATTAATTGAGGAATCTAATATATAGTACCTAAGGAAATGTATTTAAGTTTTTACCCACACTAATGCAGCATATCAAGTATTGGGATTGTGCTGGTGGTGCGTTATTTCCCTAATATAATGTAGTGATTTATTTTATCCATTTGTAATAGGAAGAATGTAGTTTGTATTTTTGTTTTTTATAATTGTTACAAGTGGAGGAGGGGAATTCGAATTCTGGTTTTCGTCGTAGGGGAGACCAAATAACACTAATGAGTTACAAGATTTTTGTCATGTAGCTAAAGCTATGCAGCCAACCCGCTAATCTGCCAAAATTGACTTGATCTAACCCAACCGGTTAGGTTGCATTGGTTTTTAAGGGTTGGTAGATTGGGTTGGATTATCAAAAGAAAAAATTATAGTGGGTTGGTTTAGGTGTGGGTCAGTAGATTCACAAATCTGCCTAATCCAACCCAACCTACTTATCTTTAATATATACATTTTTAAAAATTTATTATATAATATTGTTATTTACTTTTTTATTTATCAACTAAGTTGGGATAATTATATAATATCCTACTAATCGTAGAATAATAAAACTAATTTATGTTTATTTTGTATCTCAACTGACTACAGATAGAACTATTTGATATCTTACTAACTAAATGCAATGTCATTTGGTTTGATAATTTGTGTATGATGGTGCTATTACTTAGAATTTTCAAATGGCAGGGGTATCTAATAGAAATATTTGGTTTGATTATTTGTGTTGTTTGATGTACTACCAATAGATTTATAAGATTATAAATCTAGTTGTTATTCGTGTTAGTTTGAACTTAATTTGAAACATTAATAAAATAGTTTGTGTTAGTTTGATGTTATACACAGGTATATTAGGTTATTTGAATTAGGGTTTATTAGGTTACAAATTTGCTCTTATTTGTGTTGGTGTTGTTCTAATGATCAATTAATATTATTATAATAATAAATAAAAAACTATCCAATCCTTGGGTCCAACCTAGTTGGGTTGGGTTGGGTTGAACTCCTGTGATGTGTTGGGTTGGATTGGAGTTTTTCAACCCGATCATAGTAGGTTGAATTGAAAAAACTCCTCAACCCGACCAATGCACACCTCAACATGTAGCATTTGTTATCGAAAAATGCTATTTTTACAGCAAATCTTAAGTGTCAGGTTGTTAATGTTATGAGTTATTATTGGTGGGTAAAAAAGTAATTTCAGTGATATGTTTAAATTATAACCAATAACAATTTATCACTTGTGAAATTATTGTGTACATAACATTTATTTTATCTATCACCTAAATTATGAAACTCTCAAAACTACAATTTCCTACAGACTAAAAACGATCATAACAAATTCTCAATTCATACTTTACTCATTTTACTGGAAACGAATTCTTAACAATAGTTTCTTTTTAATGAATTTCATATTCCCCTGGTTATTAGCCTGATCTCAAATGACACATTTTCCTCCTTAATAACAAGATGTATGAGTGCAATTTATCATTAACCAAAATATATATATATATATATATATATATATATATATATATATATATATATATATATAAAATTACCTTCAAAGCATCAGGTCCAACAGTTTCTTCATAGAAACTATAATTCTCTACCCTGATAAAGCACCCATCAGCATAAACCCGACCACCTATGGAAGGAAAGCAGCTAGCGAAAAGGGTCTTGACATGGTTGAAGCATTCTCCACATTCATCACCGGAAAGATCAGCCATGCACTGCGCAAACACATGGAGTCGGTTAGGTCCCTCACCCACTTCTTCAAACGAAAACTTATTGCGCTTTATATCTTCTTCCATGCTCGCCATTATCTTCCAATATGTATCCACGTACATTGATGCGTTGTGTGCTTTCGTATGGCTGCATGAGCGCGCTACCACGTCCAAACGTGGGTCTGCATGAGCTACCTGAATTGAAAAGTGGATGATGAAGAAGATCAAACACAAAAAATTGGCAGCCATGCATGAGAGAAAAGAGAGTGGTAGATATGGGGTTCTGAGTTTTGATTATTGTCAAATTTTTTTTTTAGAATTGTGGTTATGATTTTTTGTTTTTTTTGGTATTTCGGTTTCTTTTTTACTATAGTTAGCATGGTTATACCGGTGGTGTTAAATTAGTGTGGTTTTGTTCGAGAAGGAGTTGGCAAATAAAAAACTAGCAAATATATAACCAACTAATAAGCGTGAAAATTTTAACCTGTGTCACCAAGAAAACGAAATGACACCCATTATGGCCTTTTTGAACATTTCAAAATCAAGATTAATTCGAAGTAGAAGGCCCATGGTTTGGATGCTTCCAATGGAGCTCTATTTTTTTTTTCATAAAATAATAACTTAAGTTTTTCGATCGTACACATTTTCATTCACAAAACATTACCTTCAAAAATGGGTTTTATATTTGTAACTAAGAACAATCTTGTATAATATATAAAAAAGGATAAAGGTGGAAACTGCAAGGAAAGTATACCCTAACTTCAGAATCGCTCATTAATTGTATGTTGTACTGGCCTATCCAACGCCAAGACACATGATAATTATCCCTAGAATGGTTGACAAATTGTTCTGTAGCTTCTTCGTGCAAATTGACGTCTTTAGTTTCTTTCAAGCTATCTGAACCCAAGGCAATGTTGATTGTGATTGTAGAAAAAGTTAGCATAATGGCAATTCTGAATCAGCTGTAATGCGGTGATTTTGCTAGAGAACATGGAAATGGAAGTCTCCATAAATCATGTTTGGGCAATGAATCGGTTTCCTGGAGTTCGCTGGACCTAGAGAACCATCCTTAGAACATGATATGTTTTGCTTAAAGAACTTCAGCAGAACAATTCAATCCATAAATGCATGAAAAATTCTGAACCATGAATACATGTATGGTAATGAAGCAAAATCTAGAATGTTAATCCCAGCTCTTTTTTCTTCATATCACTAGTTATTTCACCCCAAATTCAAATGATATAATGTGAAGAACAAACTACATGAACTTACCATAGAAAGAACAAAATTGTTTGAAAGGTCAAAACCATCATCATTTGTAATATTCCTCTGTTTTCTCAATAGATATATGCACTTTGTCATCCCTTTTGATAGAGTTAAAGGTAGCTATAACGTATCACTAACAAACAGAAACCAAAATTTACAATAAGATTCATAGAAAAGATACCTACCTACCTAATCAGGACTTTAGGTCAAGTTGCCTAATCATGTGTTTTGTATTTCTAAAACACAACTCTGTTATCTGGTCGCAGAAATTGGGAAAGCTTTCCCATAGAATTGAACTTGGACCAAGCGCCTGCATTCCTGATATTCTTACTGATTAGGCAGGCCATAAAATCTTGCTGAGTCCTCTCTCCTTTCCCATCAGAATATAAGAACATATGCAAAATTCATCTGTCTGCACTCTCCAGCAAAAAAATTTGCCAAAATTTAGCATATCCCAACCAGTACAGGAACATCTTCAAATCATTTATCTTGCTGTACTCATTTATAAAAGAATCACTGACATAATACTATTGATCATCCACCAAAGATACTACTGGAATCCCCTTGCTAGAAAAGCTTGAACACTCAACTCTTAACTCATCACCTACCTCAAAGTCCTCCTTTCCATCAGTCTGCATGGCAAAAACAAGGCATTTTTAAATAAACACACCAGTTTCAAAGAAGAAAGAAATTTTCAATGACCCAAATGTTTTTAAAAAATTGCATTCTCTCTTGGTCAATAGGCATTTATATTTTTTGTCATTTCAAAGCTCAACAACAAACCAGTTTCTTTGCTAGTTGCCCCATAGCTGCTCCAGACATGCTTCTTAAATCATCCTTTGGATGTGGTAGGAGTTTGGGAAAGAAATATAACTGTTTTCATTCCAACTTGTATGGTTTTTGTATGCCCAAAATAAATAAATAAAACCTATAGAGATTAACGACTGGGATGTTGAGATTAACGACTGTCAAGGCAAACGAAACAACAAAATTGAAATATGGCATATCCATGAAAAGTTGGCAGTAGCACAAATTGATGAAAAGAAAAAAGATTGGTCAAATTATGTAACCAGCTAATCAGCACTACTCAGAGGAGAGGTGGTGCAGAAGGGCTATCAGCTGGTGAGACAAGACATGGTGGCATATAACTTAGCAAAATTATGGCCTATATAGGGCCTGGCTAAATAAGATTTATGAAACCAAGCCAAAAGGCTTAACAAAGGGCTTTCTCGATTCCAAATGCAGTGGGAAGAAGGGAGGTACATTTGAGGGTAAAACTGGAGAAAAAAAAAAGGGATCAAGCTACTACAAAATACAAGACAACACGTACCTCAAACCGATACATGCCACGTAGTCCTCCACCCAAATCAAGGACCAACCCACGTGTACGAATTTGATAAACCTTGGCAGTAACTTTCGTTCCAATCTTCAGTTTTTTCGCAGTTATAGGAGCCTCAACTTCATCCTCCTGGTCAGTTGAGCCATTCATAGTATGTGTGTGGGATGAATTGTGCTTGTTCCCATCTGCATCTAGACTTCTGAGGATAGAATTGAAATCTATCTCTCCTTCCTTTTGCAAGACACGTTTTGACTTTTTAACATTCTTAGTTGGAAAAAGACCAGAATTAGAAAATGGTGACTCATTTGCATGATCCTCAGGAGGCGATTTTTTCGACTTGCAATTTGATTTTGAAGCATCAACATTACTAGTGGCCCTCTTGGGATTCTGACTCAAAGCAGCAGATTTTTCCTCTTCATCGCACTCTGCAGCACTTCTAATCAGAATTGGTGATATTGAGGAAGTAGAGGGGTTTACCCCACTCAATTCGGATTTGCTCCCTGACAACTCCTCTAATGGGGAATTCTGATTCTCTTGTTCATTAGAGACATCCCCAACTGATGCCCATATATTAGGTTCTTCTTTCACAGATGGAACAGATCCTTCCACCACATTATTTGTGTTGGCTCCGGGTCGAGGTGAAGTAGCTTTAAGGGATAATTTAATATTACCACGAACATCCTGTCCTATGCACATCAAAGAAAGCTGCTGGCCAACAGAAACCACATCTGATATCCGAGAGACCTGATCAAAGGAAAGATGTAAAATTAATGAAGAAACAAATAATAACATTAGAAAATGCAACAATACAGAATTCCTGATGCTATTTGTGTGTATTGATGCTAATAATCTTTATATGCAAAATTATTAAGTGGAATAGGAACTCCCATGACTGTTTACAACCCTAAATAATGAAAGTGTTGGAAAGTATGACATTTTCCACAAATTGAAGATGAAATCAAGGAACTGATTACTTGAACTAAATCAAGAGATTGGAGCAATCAATTATATTGATATGAAATTCAATTTCAAAATATATATGTAATAAATTGATGATTTACCAATTTTCAAATTTTGTAAATCCCATTTTAAATATTTTTTTTATATAAAAAAGTAATTTTATTTTACAAGACTACTTCAGGTACAGAAAGATAATGATTCAAAAAACTCAAATGAGTTACTATTAGTGAAACCCTACACCCAAGGCCAGTCAAACAACAATCTAGCAAATAGCTCCATCAATCATATCCCTGAAACTTCCACATCCTCAAAAGTACGACAATTATGTTCCCTCCACAACATCCACATCAAACATAATGGCCAAGTTCCAAATATCCGACAACTGCTTGCCTACCCAATTCCACCAACCAAAAGAAAGGTCAATGACCGTTTCTGGTAGAACCCAATGAAGCCCAAAGGAATGAAAAAACAAAACTTCAGAATGCAAATGCTACACAACAGTGTAGCAAAGGATGATCAACTATCTTCCCACTACAATGACACATGCAATACCACCCTATTAGAGTGAATCCTCTAAATAAGATTGTCACAAGTAAGGGTCTTTCCCCATGCTGCCGTCCATACAAAAAAAGAAACCCTCCTTGGGGTCTTAACGAACCAAGTACTCTTCCATGGAAAAATCTTATTGCAGGGGCCCCTTAAGGCATCATAAAAAGAGCGAACATCAAAATTCCCATTCCATTTCAACCCCCATCTTAAGGTATAATCTCTTAATTTATACCAACAGTGAAATGAATAATAAGGGTTCAAGCAATTATACATTAGATTTATAACAAAGAATGCTCAGTTAAAGAAAAATTTAACAGAGCAAACAAACCATTTGAAAAGAAAAAGAGGGAGCTACAATGGGATGTAGTGCAATGAGCACTAGGGACTCAAGAAACATTTATCCATCCATTTAACATACCGGTTCATGTGACAGCTCAGAAATGTGTAGAAGGCCTTGCTGGCCACCATTAAACTCCACAAATGCACCATATTCTTTTATTGAACTTACAACACCTTTATAGATCCCTCCGATTTCAATTTCACGGCCTACAATAAAATCAACCTGCATGGCAGAATAAAATGATTTAGGCACCAAACACAGCAGAAATATGTATGTCATCACTACAGGCTAACCATGAGCTACATGGAAAAAGTATATGTTATGCCAATTATTTCCACATGGAGACTGACCCAAAATAGTTTCGGTTGGTTCAGTTTTATTTTGAAGATTGGCCCAGTCTAGATTAGGGTTATCTGACTATAGTCAGAGTCAGGTTCAAAAAGTACCCAGAACGGAACCAAATTAAACAAGAGTTGTATTCCTGTTTAAAAAGCATGAGTTAGTCATCAAACTTTGTTTCAATAAAAAAAACAACAGCCAAACAATCACAAGGAAGCTCATGAAGAAAATTTTAAATTTTCTACTCTCTCTCTCTCTCTGAACTTAATTTTATTTTTCTTTGTTTTATTCTCCCTGAGGGAGTACTGTTAAAAGTTCTGAAGAATAATTTCATTTATTACTGGAACAGATTCTGTTACCCATTAAACTTAAAACCTACTTAAAAACACACACACACACACTAATGACCAAAAAAACCCCATATTTTCAATCCAAATTCGAAATGTAATACTTCAATTAAAAGTAAGATTTACCTTTTCTAATACTTTTTCCATTACAGCTTGATTCTTAGCAACTATGGTAAGTGTTCCATCGCTTACAGACATTCGTGCACCTGGATAATGGCAGGCATATGACATGATAATTTGATAGGTGATGATAAGTTAACACAACCATGAATTGATTCTCAAAATCTCAGTATAGCAATATCAAAACAAATCTTTAGCTAAGCAAGTATATCAAACAAAGCTGATGGTTTTTCTATCTTAAATACAACAGTGACTTAAATAAATATCCATATATTAGAAATATTAAAAAAAAAAAAAAAAAACTTTAAAATATGTTTAAAAGTGTCTATTTTCTTTCATAGCTGCCAATGAGACACTAGTTCATTCTTATTACATATATAAAATACATCTAATAGAAAAAATCAACTATCATAAATTAAAATTACAATACCAAAGTTTATTTAATCAAATAAGTGATAATAAGAAAACACAAAACTGCAAGATTGCTTATGAAGAAGAGTAGATTTTGTTAACTGAAAGGAAGAACAAATATTACAAGGACTAATCAACAAGGATGCAATCTGTTTGTGGTATGAAGGCAGAGAATTTTGGTGTCAAGAACTTGCAAACCATGCAAAAAGCATGAAAACATGAATAAATTAAGTTTAATTTCAATGGCATCAAGAGCGAGAAATTGCATAGATCTTTGCTCAAAAAGAAGTATTGAAGTCATGGACATTTTCATTTTGAAGAACAGTACCAATATCACTATCATGAGGAAGGCTGAGACAAACCCTAAAAAAGAAAAACTATGCCACCAGCTGTCTATGTTATTTCATGAAATCAATAAGAGAATACACAACCCCCCCGGCCTCCCAACCCCCCCAAAAAAGAAGAAGAAAAGAATAAGGTATTCTCAAGTATGAATCAACCTGTTTCCTCTTCAATCTTTCTTTTTAAAGCTCCTAGAGGCCCAATCAAGCGGCGTAGGGCATCATTGCTGAATTTCAAGGTAGCTGCATCATCACAATAAATTCTCAGGCTCAAAAAGTACTATCACCACTGTAATGTGAACTAATTAAACATAAACCCAAAAACACAATTAAAGGGGAAAATCCAACCTAAACGAGGAGAATTCCTTTCATACTGAGTACGTGGTGCATTGATCTCCCGCTCCATATGGTCAAGGATTTGAAGACGACCTTTATATGCAGGCTCTAAACACTCACAAATGATATCTAAAGGAATTCCAGCAGGTTTTATATCCAACTGAATTGCTGTAACTCCTTTTCGTGTGCCGGCAATTTTGAAGTCCATGTCACCTAGATGATCTTCCAGGCCCTAGGGAAATCCAAGATATAATAAACTCTTAACGCAACTTGGCAACAAGCCAATTGTTAAGATACAGAATAGTTGAAACTTGAAACTTGAAACTGGAACATATTGGTATGGTACTCAAAAGCCCAAAATAAAAACTACAAAACTAATGGGCCAATTCAAAGTCCCGAAGAAAATTAAATTATTTATTATAATATCTAGGAAGATGAGAAAGTAAAGTTCTCTATTTCCTTTTGGAAACATTTAACTTAAGAAAACAACAGTATCAAAAAGAATTCAGCTCAGATAACCACCATGCATAAGTATATGACTCAAAGAAGCCAAGTAGAAATCTTACCAAAATATCAGTCAATATACGATAATCCTTAGTCATTCCAGTTGTTGGGTCAACCTCACTAACAAGACCCACTGAAACACCAGCTACATGTTCGCGTAATGGAATGCCAGCATCCATCAAAGCCATACTGCCTACAAAACGAGAAGGTTTATTTATAATGCAAAATATTTATTTTTATACACATTTTAAGTGGGGAATGATGGATTTGAACCCTAGACATCTTTGTTAGAAACACCACAAAATGACATATGACCTAATGGGCATTGGCATCATGCAAAATATTTATTCATAACACAAACTCATGACATTCTGTCATGGTTGATTTTGAAGGTTATAGGAAGGGATTAGTAAAGATCACCTCAGAATCCAATAAACTATAGCTTAAATAGCACGTCCTCTCCTTTGTAAGAATAAGATGGAAGGTGAGGTCAAGGGTTCAAAACCCACTAGGTGCATGTAAAACTGACGAATCAAAGATAAAATAAAACAAAATAAAGATCCACCTACAAACATAATATGATACAAACTACTTCCAACACATAATTACGCTACATGCCAGAAGCCAAAAAACTATAGCTCAAATGGCACATCCTCTCCTTGTAAGAATAAAATGAAAGGTGAGGTCATGGGTTCAAAACCCACTAGGTGCATGTGAAACTTACAATCAAAGACAAAACAAAACAAAATAAAGATCCACCTACAAACAAAACATGATACAAACTACTTCCAACACATAATTACTCTACACGCGTAATTTGACTATTAGAATAAGAATTAATTCCTCAATTTGCAAGCAAATAACCAAAAGTTAGGAGTAAAAAATGGTATGGAAGAGTTACTACTACTATGACAGGTGGAAAAGAATACCTCCACAGACAGTTGCCATTGATGTTGAACCATCTGAGGCCATGACCTCTGAGTTGACACGGACCGTATAGGGGAAATCATCTTCAGGAGGTAATACAGCAAGCAGAGCTTTCTCAGCAAGAGTTCCTACAAGGAGTGCCAGAAACTGCTTTATGCTAAACTTTTTCAAACATTTTCTTCATTTCCAATTTTCTTTCCAGATGCAAGCATTTTTAAGTTGTTGAACAATATTGTGTATTTCATTGAAATCATTGGGTCAGAAACCAAGGAATCCAAATAATAAAATAGTCTGATGTCAAGTAGCAAATGGTGTATGTAACAATAGCTCACATAAATTGAAGAAAAAGAAAACAGAAACAGAAAACTTCTTTTAAGTGGGATGATACTCCTGCTTCCAATTGATGCTTTGTGATTTTTTTTCCCTTTTGAACAAAAAAACAAGGGGGCATGCAATATCAGAGAGAGGCTTAAATAAGTATCAGAAGGGTCTGAATTTTTTACATCACTAGACTTCTGAAGTTTGATATAATGTGATCTTCCAAATGCAAACATTAATTGGTGGGAAAATGACTTTTAGTTTTTAGCAAATATAAGAAGTTTCAAGAAATCTTCAATCATCCCCTATATCTTGAATGCTTCAAGTTCTTTCTTAAGATCAAGATGAGTTCAAGAACAGAACACCAATCCAATATCCAAGGAAGTGATGAATTTGGCTTGTGTCATTCTGTGTGCCCTTCATTTAAATTAAAAAAAAAAAAAAAACACACACACACACGCGCGCGCGCACAAGCTTGGCTTCATGCAGGCCAATTCCATTCAAGCCAAAGTAAAAATCCTTGACCTAGCAGGTTGGACAGGACTTGAGTCAAATGTATGGCCAAAATCTGGTTCAGTCCTTGATGTATAAAGACTACTCCTAAGAGAACCCAATTACCACTCTTGGTTCACTCTATTCCCATTAGGTGTTTGGTTCTTACTTTTTGTGCTCAAATGTGAAACAGTTCAGTGGTGATCTCACAATCATAACTTCATATAAATTGTATTCAACCAGGTAATATACTAAAAGCAATGCTACCCTATTTCATGCTGTAATGTTACTCTCTGGCTTCTGAAAATAGAGATAAATATTATTATTTTTTAAATAAAAAATATACATACATATTGTGTATAAAATTATAAATTAGCAGAACCAGGGATAAGGAAAATTGTAGTGATCCAAAATTAACTAAGTTAAGATCAAAGGAAAAAAAAAAGTTACTAAACTAAACTAAAATAGAAACAACTAAAGAAGCATGAACAGAACTTGAGCGACAACTAAATGCATGCCCATAAGGTAAACAAAACAAATCAATCACATCTATTCAATCTTAATTTAAATTGTGTTGACAACACACAACAATAGGAAGTGTAAATTGTTTTACCATGCCCAACTTCACGCCTGTTCAGGCCAACACGTTTGCCAACTTCATTTATTGAGAATGGTGGAAAGCTGTAGTGAAGCATGAAGCGCTTTGTTGGGGGACCGACAAGGGACTCCAAGCGTTGAGCATCTCCAGGTGCTCCAAGTGTTACAGTACAGAGAACCTATAAGTAATGCTATGTTATACTTGGCCTATAACTCTTAACCACTCAAACATAATAAAATTTTCAGTTTTTCTTTTTGCTGTTCCAAAATCAACGCTCTGTTTGTTTTGACGGAAAATATATTTTCCAGAAAATATTTTCTTGTGCCCTCCTCACCCCTCCAATTCTTCAGGCTACCACCATCATTGCCATGCCACCACAACACCACCTTCGATGCCACCACCACCTCTATCTCCTCTGTGACAATCACCACTGTCGCCCACTCTGCCACCATCATTGCCACCATACCACCTACGACGCTACCATCGCCACCACCATACCTCTATGTGACATTAATGATTTTTCATGTGTGCCAAAACAGCATAAAAAGTTTTCGGGATCATTTTCTAAAAAACAGGTCATCTTCTGAGCAAATGTTTTCCACTGAAAACATTTTCTCAAGGAAATAACTTTACACCAAAACAATCAGAGCACAAGTATCTAACTATTAAGCCATCAAAGCATCTATCCTCACCTGAGTATCTCCACGATTAAAAATTGATGACCCATGCAGTATAGGAAAACTACCAGCTTCACAATATACAGGCCTCACTTCATCAAGTTGCCTCCCATCAACTCTAAATCCTTCATTTATAATCCTTTTGCGTACAACCTGATATATTTATACAATAAAAATAATTCCTAACCTACAAAGATGTAACAGCGGGATAAACATAAATGTAGAACAGATACATAACAAAAGAATAGAAACCTTAGGCCTATAGCTCCAAGTAAAGAATCCAACTGACTGTTCCATGTGCATTTCACAATTTTTTTTTTTTTTTCTTTTAATTCGATAGTTACAATGGGAAGGGGGATTTGAATCCTGGGCGTCTCCTCTGAAAACACGAGAAGGTGCCAATTGAGCTACAAGTCTCTTGACCACACCAAAATCAGTGCCATGTAATTTTATTATATTGTCTTAGATTGAGCATTGTATGGTTTAATACTATCACCCAATTCACAATTCCAAAGGTTTTCAAGGAGTGATACATATCAACTGCAAAATGACATATATACTTGGCTGTAAAATCAACTTTTGAAATAAAGGAAGACAGAATAATGTGTTCTTGAATAAGCATTCAATTGGCTGAAGCAGTTATTCTAGAACTTTCCAAGAAAGAGAAAAGAAAGGTAAATGCATTATGAATATCATAATCAGTAATTATGAGGCACTGATATGATAAAAATGTAGAAGAATTTCAGACAGCATGTGAGAGATATTAACCTACTGGATCTCAATATAAGTTTATCTCTATAGAAATTTATAGTGGCATGGGATACCTTTTTCCTCACTGTATCTACTGTCTTGGGTAGAACTTTCAAACTTTCTTCATCACATTCTTCTTCAAGTGATCTCCTAACATCCTGTGTAATCTTATCTAAAGCCTCTCCACGTTCAAACTGGATTTAAAACATAACATGAAATTAAAAAAGGAAAAAAAAAATCAATGGTAAAATCAACACACCTTCCCACACACCCAGATACAAACACACACAGACTTGTGTGTGTGTGTTGAGAGAAAGGGCAGCAAAATAAATCCCCCAAAATCATAGAATTTACCATAAACAGAGATGGTATGTACCTTGCCGTATGAAGGATCAGTAAAAACAGACTCTATGGGTGCTTCGGCCAAATTACCAACTTTCTCCAATGTTCTATCCGAAATCAAAGACAATTTATATTCTTTCTTATGCTTACCAGCTTTAGCAGCCAGTCTGATTTGAGGTTCAAGATATTTCACTGCCTGAATGATCAAAGTCAAGCATCTAAGTAGCAATTAATATATATATATATATATAGTGGAACCTTTCTACAAGTTTCATGACTCACCTCAGGATGAGCCAGTCTTAACCCAGCTTCTAGATCTTTCTCTGAGATCTCACGAGCTTGCACGTCAATCATTAAAGTTTTGTCCTTTGTACAGGCATATATTAAATTAAGATCGCTTAAGCTAAGCTGCAGGAAACAAATAAAAGCAAATGAGAAGATGGGAAAGGATACCAACTTATCTGAAGAGAACGTAGACTTCCATATTGATAATACCAATACTCACATAGTTTCAATAAAACTTGAAAGCAGTTTCATACTAGGTAAAGTGAATGCCTAAGTTCACCACTTTTAAAGGTATAAATTTAAGAGAAAACATTGTGAATGATAAAAAAGAGGGTAAAATGCCCTAACACCCTTTGAAACTTTGGAAAAGTTGCACTTACACCCTTGAACTTTAATTTTAGCCAACGTAATACATAAAATTTAGTACTGTAGCAAATTGACTCCTTAACTTCTTCTTTTTGAGTACATAAACTATGGTATTGTAACAAATAGACCCCCCTAAACTTTCACATTGTTGCAGTAAGACCCCTTCATTTTCAATTTAAAAGAGGTTAAATTGGCCGTTTGGGGGGGGCGAGGGGGGGGAGTTAAGGGGTTCTATTTACTATAGTACCAAAGTTTAAGTACTAAATTGACTAAAATAAAAGTTTAGGTGGTGTAAGTGAAACTACCCTAAAGTTCAGGGGGTGTTAATGCATTTTTCCCTAAAATAAATGTGCTTCTAAATTTAAAAGAAAAAAAAGAAAAAAAGTCATTAAACCATAACTATTTAACAAAAGCTTGCAACTTACAGATATTGAAAATAAATATAGACAATATAATGTAATATAATGTATAATATGTTTTAGTTATATGATACTTTATCAACCAGCAAGAGCATTTATTATATTATTTTGCATTTATAGAACCAAACAACGTAAATTATTCTTTATGGAATAATAATTATGAGACTGGTTAACTTTGGCAAAGAGTTCCCGGAATCGATTATAACGAATTGCTTATCCAGGAAAGAAGAAAAAACAAAAAAATGGAATTGCATTTCAAAGAGAATAGCATAGACTAAGAGTTTGAGATAGGTGCAAATGACACTCAGGCAACAGAGCAAAGGTCAATATTATGTCCTACCAGCATGAACTAAGTTATATTTGTCAGTTTTGGCAGCCAGGGCCCTCGAGATAACTTACTATTTCTTTATTTCTTGTCTTGGGGGAAGTGACTAATTGTAAATTTATCTTTCAATGTGGTAATGAAAATTCAAGAATAACAAAAAATAAAATGTAGAAAGAAATAAGGAAATAATGAAACTACAAATTTTACCGCATATGCAATACAGCTATAACTGTACAAATAGACTGCCTTCAAAGTAAACTCTAAGGATCAGCAAACTTGGAAGAAGAAAATAAAATTGAGTAAACCCTAATGTTGTGACCTAAAACAACCTCAAGACAATAATGTAAGAGAAACTTCAATAAAACAGAACGTACAGGAATCCATCAATGACAATTATGATCTGAGGTTGAGCCTTACCTCATCCATTGTTGGGTTAACAATAAATTTCCCAGAAATCCTCCCTATGCGTATCACTCCAATGGGCCCCCCCCAGGGAATATCTGATAACATAAGAGCAGCAGATGTTGCATTAGCTGCCATTACATCGGGATCTTGTGTTCCATCCGAGGAAAGCACACTTGCCATTACCTATGAATCAGGCAATATTAAAGGATATACATTAAGAGTAAAAAAAAAAAGTTACAAACAAGAACTCTAGCAAAATGCTCTTTAACCAACCAAAATAGTAACAACATACCTGAACCTCATGGTAAAATCCAGCAGGAAATAGGGGTCGTATGGGTCGATCGATAATACGACCACATAAAAGTTCACGTTCTTTTGGAGCACCCTCCCTCCTCATGAACGTATTTGGAATAACACCTTGGGCAAATTGCTTCTCTTGATAATCAACCTTGTAAAAAACAAAATCCATTTAGACACACAAAGTGATCAAACACACTGAACACATTCACTCACAAGGATTGTAGGGGCATCATCTTATTAAATGAATATATAAAGTATAAACAACATCAATCTAGGGATAGTACAGCAACATAGATATCTTACAAATATGGCATTATCATCAAAAAGAAATGTAACATATCAAGGGCTTTAGATTTCTCTTTCCAAACCACATGACTATCAGCAAAACTGTAGGACATTTCTCTTCCAATATAGAAGAAACATAAGATTGGAATCACTGAGTCAGTCTTGGTTGGTTTCACTTTTCTCCAACTTCATATTTATTGTTATAGTCAAAGATGTGTCAATCATAACCTCAACTCTGCACCTTTTTTTTCACTTACAACAAAATCACCTCCAAAACCACTTGTCCCTGTTCTGTACTCTATAGTAAATACTTTTTCCTCCTAGTAAGTAAATTGAACTAAAATTTCAAAAGAAAAGTCAGTTTCCAGTGCCACTTAACACAAAAAAAAAAAACCAAAAAAAAAAACAACAACAAAAAAAAATTCAGAAAAAAAAAAAAAAAAAAAAACCTGAATGTCCTTAATTCCAAATAAATATACACATACACCTGAACTTTATTTCTTTCATTACCCCCACAATTTAAAAAATAAAATAAAATAAAACTACATTTACACCTAAGAGAAGTTCTACATCCACAACACTTTCACAACACTTTCATAACAAATCATAGGTGGTAAGTTGTTACTAGTTCTAATTTGAACTTACTATTTAAATTACTTTTTTACCCAACAATAACAGCTGGTAACAACTTGCCACTTAAGATTTATTGTGAAAATGTTGTGGGCATAGCATTTCTCTACATCTAATATCCATTTCCCTTTTCCTAGGACCAATAAGAAATACTCAAAAATCATCCACCCAAATGTGCATTCAACAAAACCAAACCAATAGCTCAGCAAACAAAAACAATATAAGAAAGGGTATAATTAAATTAGAATTAGTTAAAAGAACTAAAATTTGAAAAGAAACATCATTTTCCACTGCCAAAAAACAAGTAAAACAAAATCACATTTACACATAATATTCATTTCCTTTTTCCTATAGTGAAAATTCACAGTAACTAAGTAAACCAATATATGCATTCAACAAAACCAAACCAATGAGAGAGAGAAAGAGAGGGAGAGAGAAATGGTACTGTGAGTGGCAAGAAATCGCGAGCGGCGTCGCCTTTGGCGGAGGCGACGGTGGACAGGACTTTGGTCTCGTCCATGCCCATAACGACGGAGCCATTAGCGAAGCGAGCGATCTTGCCAGTCTCGAAGGAGATGAGTCGCGAGCCAA
This sequence comes from Notholithocarpus densiflorus, assembly GCA_030021035.2. Classification (NCBI taxonomy): domain Eukaryota; kingdom Viridiplantae; phylum Streptophyta; class Magnoliopsida; order Fagales; family Fagaceae; genus Notholithocarpus; species Notholithocarpus densiflorus. The sequence continues at coordinate 59,633 of JARYZH020000751.1, forward strand.
TCTCGAATTCCTCTCTGAATGTCTCGAGGACCTTGGTGCCTGCGACGACCGGGTCCGGGTCGGGCTGAGACTGGGTGGCGAAGCCGAGGCGACCGCAGCAAATGGTGCGGAAGCCGAGGGACCGCCATGTGAGGAAGTGTGGAATGTTGGAGAGGAGCGGGTGGGCTCTTCTCGCCATGGACGCCATGGCTTTTGAGTGTGTGTGTGAGAGAGTGAGAGAGTTAGTGAAGGGTTTAGGGTTTAAGAATTTTGTTGTTTGTTTTGTTTTGTTTTTTTCTTTTTAGAAAAAAGGGTTTAAGAATTAAGAGTAGACACTAGAAAATATAAAACGAGAATTATGAATCACTGTCTGGGATAGGTTTGGAAATGAACCAAGGACAGTTTTATCTTTTTGTTATTTTCAATGTTAATGTTTTATAAAATTATCTCATTTTTCTATATTTGATAGTAACTTTAAATAAATTAGAAAATAATTTCTTAACTTTTATTATTTAGTTTCTGTGAAATAGAGTTGTTTTAAAAAAAAATTAGTAGAAAACAATCCTTAAAAATAAATCATACTTTTAATATTGATTAAAAATAGTTTTTTTTTTTTTACTCATTTTTTATGATATTACCAAACATTAAAAAATATGAAAAACTATCTTCACGCAAAGTTTTCATTGAAACAAATGGAGTGTTACCTCGTAGTCAATTAAAAAATAATAGCATATGTTAAAAGAGTTATGTAGACTTTTGTTTTTTTTTTGAGCAAATATAAACTTTAAATTGGATGGTATAAGTTTATAAATAAATTCATAAGATATCAAATTATTATTTGTAGCTTAATAATAATTATTAATATAAATTGTCCATTTCATGGTAAAAAAATATGTTTAAAAAAAAGATAAGGCTAGTGAATATAATTTTTATAAGTTCACAATAATATTTTTATCTAATTAATTCAAATAATATAATTTATATATTAAATTATAGAATATATATGTGAATGGGTAAAAAAAGAAATTTGTCATGGTTTTATTTTATATATATATATATATATCAAAAGAATAAGTTAATTAAGTAGCTCATGAACAAGTTTGAGCTTGTTTAATAAGAAAATGAACAAAGTTTGAATATGTAAGGATATGATTACTACGGTTGATAACCTAATCAAGAGAGGTTTATGCTTAGTTAATGGTGTGGTATGCATTGGTGTAGTGGAGAAACGATGGATCGGCTTTTGCTCCATTGCAAGGTTGCATATGCTTTGTGAAGTGAAGTGTTTACGATGTTTGAAATTCAATGGGTGATGATAAAGACTATAATGTATATCATTTATTTTATTTAAATGACATTGATTTAGAAAATATTTTTTAGATATATGGAATTTGGTGTCATTTTGCTTAATGTTGCTGGTGTAAGTGTGGAAGGATTAGAATAATCATACAACGTTGAAAGATCTCTTCATCAATTTTGTATTTTATTTGATTGGTTGAGGCATGGGTTTTATACCATTGTACGTCCAATTTGAATTCCAATATCCTTTTAGATTGTCTACTCTCTTTTTTTGGTCTACTTTGTGCTCATCATTGTAAATATACGGTACATTTTCATATTCAATAAAACTTCTATTATTTATTAAAAAATGAAAAACATGTAATATAATTTGGCGGTAAGCTCGAACTTAACTCATATTCAAATAAATAAATTAAGTGAACAATCCTGAAATTTTTTATATCTGATCCTACTCAGCTCACTTACAGCCCTATTATGGGAGGGTCGTGACTAATGTGACATATATTAAGCCTTGTCGCAACTTTTTTGATCCTCTCTCTTATTCTTAGCAGGCTTGGTTTATACTCAAAGTCAGTTATTAACTTATTATCATACATCTTCAAGATCAAATGCGTTCTTATCAAGATACCACTTGATTTTTGGAATAAGCAAAAATAAAATCCAAGTATTTTATTTGACGAAAATGAACTTTTGCATTTGAGAACTTACGGTTTGTGTAAATTTAAAAAGTGATATCATAGATATTACAAATTTTTACTACATAAATTTTACAAACAAATGTGTCACAATGCACAAATTGTAATAAAAATAATTTAGATATTTATTCATTATGTTGATGAAGTCACATTCATTACATTTGTTGTCTAATCAATTTGTAAGATTTTTAATTTTTATAATAAAAATTAGAAGAAAAATGTTATATTCACAATATTTTTACAAAATTTTCACAACAAATCCTAAGCTCTCGTTTGGGAGGAGAGAATGGAATGAAATGGAAATGAATGAAGAGAATAATTTTAGAATATTCTTCTCTTATCTTGTTTGGGAGTTTTAATGGAGAGAATGAAAAATTCATTCCCTTGTTTGGGAGTTTAAGTAAGAGGAAATTGAATGGGTAGGAGGAAACACTCGTTCTTCTTTATTCTCTTAAAATTTCAAATTTTCATTCTCTTGAAATTTGGAGGAATTAGAGAGAATGAAATTAGATTTAATGATTTTTTTACTAAAATTCCAAAATACCCCTATATATTCAACCCTTTATTTTAAAATAAGGGTCTAATAGTAATATTGTCATAAAATGATTTCATTCATTTCCCTCTATGTTACATTTCATTCATTTTCATTCCTTTCAATTTCTTTATTTTTCCTTCTCAACAAAAAAAAAAAAAAAAAAAAAAAAATTCTTTATTTTAAAACATCCAAACAATGTTACTAAATTCCATTCTATTCATTTCCCTTACTTAAAAATATTATATTCCTTTCCCTTGCTTAAAATCATTTCATTCTATTCCTTTAGAGCATTCACAGCAGTGGAGCTAAAAATTTAGCTTTTTAGCTCCACAAAAAGTTATTTTATCTATTTTACTTATACACATGCTGTAGCAGTGGATCTATTTTAGCTTTCAACACAATAAAATAATATAAACATCACAATAAAATAATATATCCCTTACAATAAAATAATATATCATACTATCCAAAAAACATCCACAGCACCAACCACAACCACCTCTACCATCAGCCACACCCACAATCACCACCACCACCACCAGTCCACAGCAGGACAAAAAAAAAAAAAAAACCGAAATCTCCAATTTTTTTCCTCAACCCAGACCAAACAAAATCACCAATCACAAACAAAATAAAAAATCACCAATCATAGAGCTGGGCTTCGGTGAGGGGGATAGTGTTAGCGTGGGTTTGATCTGTGGAAGAGAAGTGGGTCTGAGGCGGATGGGTCTGATCGATGAAAGAGAAGTGGGTCTGAGGCGTGGGTCTGATCGGTGGAAGAGAAGTGGGTCTAAGGCGGATGGGTCTGATCAGTGGAAAACCAAAGCAATGGTCTGATCGGCATTGGGTGAGCGTTGAGATGGAGGACTGGGCGGAGGCGTGGGTCTGATCGGCAGAAGAGAAGTAAGTTTGAGGCGTGGGTCTGATCGACGGAAGAGAAGTGGGTCTGAGGCAGATGGGTCTGATCGGCGGAAAACCAAAGCAATGGTCTGATCAGCATTGGGTGAGCGTTGAGATGGAGGACTGAGCGGAGGTGTGGGTCAGAGACGTGGATCGGCGGCTTGGGGCTTAAGTCAGCTTGGGTCGATGACGTTGAGGCCGGCGAAGGCGTGGGTCGGAGACGTTGAGACAGAGAGGTGAGAGTGACTGAGAGAGAGAGAGGCACAGAGTGATTGAGAGAGAGAGAGAACCACTTTTTATTATTTTAATCCACTCGGGAGTAAATTTTTTGTTTTTTTTTTTTTTGTTTAGCTCTCAGCTATAGTACACATCTATCTATTGATGTGCACTGTAGCAATGGAGCTAAAAAAAATAAGTTTAGCTCCACTGCTGGAGCATGCTTTTTGAGTGTTTGAGGAGCTAAAAATACCAATATGGTTTTTTAACACCACTGCTGTGAGTGCTCTTATGAACTCCCAAACGAAACCTAAGTGACATGTTGTTATTGACTGTTATTGGTAGATAAAAAAGTAATTTCAGTGGTGAGTTCAGATTAGAACTAATAATAACTTACCACTTAAGATTTGTTCTGAAAATATCGTGGACTTATTGATTTATAATAGCTTCAACATTTTTCAAACAGCATTTTTTTTTTTTTTGAGTTGGACATTTTTCAAATATTTTAGTAAACATATTTCAAACTTAAAAAGTGTTGGAACCACACGGTTCTACAAATACCAAAATCCAAAATTTGTTTTTCATGGCTGTAGAGAGGGAAAATTCCCGACCTATCACAAGCTGACACGTCATACTACTAAGTCCACAAAATACAGCCAATTACAAAAGTGCCACATATTGCTGCTAGGTTTTACTATCACTACTCAGAAGCCAATGAAAATTTGCCAAGTGTCATGCAAAAACCAATCACGCATCAGCGCGTGTAAGCGATGACATAGGCGGACCAATCAGGTTGTGACATGTGTCACCAATCAGACTCTGCCACGTGTCGCTCACCCACCCCCAAACTCCTATAAATAGAAACCTTCCTAAGACATTTGGAGGAGACACACACCAAGCCATCTGAAGCACGGGCAGCATCAGAGAAGATTCAGAAGTATCAGAAGTACAGAAGCTCTGCAGGAATCAAGCCTCAAAGCCTTCAAGAACTTCAAGAACTTCAACCTCAAAATCGAAGAACACTCGAAGCAGAATCATCCAAACTATCTGCCTAGATCCTAAAGTTCACTGGAATCAAGCTCAAAAGTCTCCAAAAACTCCAACAATCATAAATTGGTGAAGCTCAACGGATTCAAGCCTCTAAAGCCCCAAAGAACTTCCACCACAAACCTTCAAATACGAAGAACATTCAAAGCAGAATCATCTAAACTATCTGCCTAGATCCAAAAGTTTGAGGGAATCAAGCCAAAAGTGTCCGAAAACATCAACAAATCACAAATCAGTGAAGCTCTACGGATTCAAGCTTCTAAAGCCCCGAAGAACTTCCACCACAAACCTTCGAAGACGAAGAACATACGAAGAACATGAAGAACGTGAAGAACAAAGGATTTCTAACAAGCTCATAGCCAGAGATTCATTGTAATTCCATTTCAAAGGTCTTCGATCCATTCCTCAGCCAAATTGAAGGATATTTTGTGTTCAAGTCAAAATCACATTACTACAAATCCAATCAACAAGTCTTTTAAGGAGATCGAATCAGAGGATCACTCTTTTGTAATTATAGAGAATTGTATCACACAATCATCAATACAAATTCGCATTTGTGAAACTATTTCACTTGTTTGACTCATTTCGAACTGAGAAATTTAGTCGTCTACAATGGCCAAACAAACAAAAAGAGCTACCATGTGGCAAGTAAAGAAGAGCCAGCCATAAAGGCCCTTCTCATTTGCCCATTTCGCTGTGGCATAAAGCATAATTCTCTCCGTTTGACTTTTGATTTGACTTCATGCCTGACGCCACAAACTAACTGTTCCGACCAACCGCAAACTTTTCCTAGTTATATTATATATACTCCAAGCTTAAAGCTCTTTTACTCAGTGAGTCTGCAAGTGTTTTTCAAAGAGGTCTTTTGCATTTGAGAGAAATGGCATTGCCAATCCAAGGCCAAGGAGATCGTTTCCTTCAGTCCCGTCTGTGAGCAAAGTTAAGGTAGCTTATACGCATCCGATTTGCTTCGGGTTCCCCTTGACCAATGTCAAGAGGAACCCGACGCAGATTGAATACGTCTCGGCTACCTCCGTTCTATCTTTCCTCCTCATCATCTTCTTCTTCTTCAATTTCACCATTTTGTGTTATTTTAATGCTAAAAGATTTTTTTTTAATAAAAAAAACACTTTGTATTGTGATTATATTCTTTTGCGTATATATAGTCCTTTTATCAGACACATGCGCACTAGGTAATTAAGAATCTTAGAAGTTTCAAATTTAAGATCTTATTTGATCTGATTCTCAAAAAAAAAAAAAAAAAAGATCTTATTTGATCTTAGAAACTAATAACGTTGCCCGTGGAATTATATATAACTATTCTTTTTTAAGGGGTAGAAGGGGATTTAAATCCTAAATATCTCTGTCTTGAACTTATTTTATTAACCAATTGAGCATTAGCAAATAGACTAACTATTGTTTTGCCTAGTTGAATGCTATTTTGTCATGTTGACTCGTGACTCTCGTCTATATAATAATAGCAAAATGGAACCTAAGGGAATCTTGACTAGGTTTAAAAAAAAACAAATTTACCTCCTCTGTATGAACCTCCCCTTAGTTCTTACATGAAAACAACATAACTAGCGTGGAGTTCTCAAGTAAAAAAATGGAATATTCTTGATGAGTAAAATGAATATATTCACTCGTCTATTCAATAATAGAAAAATGGGATCTTGATTTTTTTTTAAGTAGTGTTTATTATATGCAAGTTGTTTTAGATAGCTTTACAACGAAAACCATGACTTCAAATCACAATTTTAGTTGTTTTTGAAATATATGTAAAACTGTATAAAATAGAATGTATGCAATAAATTTATTCTTTTAAAAAAAAAAAAATTTCATTATGTACGTTGGTCAACCACGAGGCCTATGCTATTCACTTCCTCAACATAGGACTTGACTTATGCAAACTATAGAATAAGAAGCTTCCTAACATGAAAATTACATAATTAGCCTGAGTTTTTTGAGAGATTTTGTTTTTTAATAGTTCAATAGTTATAATGAGAGAAGAGGGATTTGATCTTGAACATTTTTGTTAGAAACACCAAAATGTACCTATTGAGTTACAAGATCTTATCAATTCCAATCAATTTTAAAATAGCAAAGTAAGGCATAATATTAATAGATAAATTTTGAACATATATTATCTTTTGATTCATTATCAATGATTTAAAAGATAATAAAAATGTTCAAATCTTATCTAGGGCATCCACAGCAGATGTGGTATTTGTGCTAAATGCTATAATATGGCACATTTGGCACACCAAACACCAAAAACGGAGTTTTATCAGATGTGTTAAATGTGTCAAATTTTTGCAATATTAAACAGTACCCTTACAATTTTGGCACGGTACGGACACTGAATGGCATATGGTTTATTATTTTTTTATTCATCTTTCTCTCTCCTCTCACTTCTTTAATTTATTTTTTCTCTCTCCACACAATTTGTCTCTCTCTCCCAACCGGTGTTCTTTCCTCTTCAGATCAGATTCCCAGCTCCTCCCTCAACCTTAAATGTCTTTCTCTCTCTTTGCACCTCAAATCAAACCCAAAAATGGAGTTGGTTGTGTTGCCTGCCGATCTCGATCCCATGCAAATAGAAACTCCAATTCCCAGTTCAAAACAAAACCCAGAAATAGAATCATCACAAACCAAACAGATCTTCATCTTGTCAGGTTAGAGCAACATGGCCGGTCGCGGCGGCGTAACCAAACACCACAAATGGGACGGTGTCGTTCTCACCTCGATCTCGCCTTTGTCAAACTCTGCTCGATCTCGCCTGCCGCTGTCTCGCCGTCCAGGTCTCTCTAATCTCGCTTGCCACCATCTCGCCGTCCAGGTTGTCTAGGTCTCTTCGATCTCGCCCTCCACCATCTCGCACACTGCCGGATCTCTCTTCTTTCTCTTGCGATGGTTGTGGCGATGTTTTTTAGGGTGGTTGTTGTGGGTTGTGTTTGGTGGTTTTGTGTTTTTGGATGGTTGTAGTGGGTTGTGTTTGGTTAATTTGAGTCGTGGTTGGCTAATTTAAGCGGTGGTTGGTTTGATTTTGGGATTTGTGGTTGTGTGTGTGTGTTTCTTTTTCTTTTTTTTTTTTTCTTTTTTTTATTATTATTATTATTTTTTTTTTAAGGTGGCATTGGTGGATGTGGGTTTGTGCCGGTGGTGGCTGGTCGGTGTTGTTGCTATTGGTGGCCGTTGTTGCGGCAGTGGTGGATATGCCGTTGTTGTTGTTGATTGTGATGATAGGGAGGAGATAATATATTATTTTAATGTATAGTAAATATTATTTTAATGTACAGAATTGAATGATAAAACATCTACTAAATGAGATGTTGTAAAATGATGTGGTAAAATAATAAAGTAAGTTTTTGGTGTGTCAAAATGACATTTTTATACCACATCTGTTGTGGATGCTCTAAAAGGTACCGACTGAAGTTTTGCCATATGATGCTCTATTTGACAATAAATTTTTTCACATAAATTCTTTACTCAAGTCTCACATCAAAAATAAGGACTAATTAACAAAAGATAATGTCTAAGAACTATACAATTCCAATCTCATATATATAGATTAATAAAGGAAACCCACTAATAGTCAGAAAACTACTTTTAGAATAAAGAAAAATGATAAAATATGAATTAAGAACATTAAGTTTCAAAGCATTTGGCAATATTGTGGGGGAAACATCATAAATGCTATATAACAAAATGGGTATTATATATGAGCATAAATTATTTTCAAATGAAATTACCAAGTATCCGTGCATTGCATAGAACATTATCTGTACTCAAAGCTTAACTGGCTTTACAAACCAATCCTAGGCCAAGTGTATTTCAGAGTGTTCTTTAGTTTTGAGAGAAATGGCATTTACAATCCAAGCCAAGGAGATCCTTTCGTTCAGTCCTGTCTGTAGGAAATTTAAGGTAGCTGAAACGTATCCGATTTGCTAACTTCCTTCTCTTCAATTTCGCCATTCAACCTAAATCCTCGCTAGAGGACATGGAATTGATAGCCTTTTTTCCGTTCTCTTTTGTTTTATTCTATTCTATTTTATTTTTCTATGTATATTATGACAAAGGTTCTGGACTTTTGATTTTGAATAATTAATGATATGAGTTTTAGCATTTTACTCGAAATGTTGTAAATTTTCTTGGCAGTGATTTTGAATTTTGAAGGTTTGTATTGTTTTTCCTTCTCATGCGTGTGAAAGGATTTAAATACATATACGTGTAGTAGAGATATGGATTTCAAATAGACAATTACTAGAAGAACTTAATAGGGACACAAAGCTCGACATTAGAACGTTATACCGTCACCATTGTGCATCATTGGCATGAGTACGTCATTTTACAAATACAAGTTTTTATAGGGTGGGAAGCAAGGATCGATGTTTAAGTCTTCAGAAATAAGTTTTACACACATTATATACTTTAATTAATTAAGCTAAAATATAATTTCTATTTCAAATCAAAACATCGTTCTATCATCAGATCACGATACATTACCTCTAAACATAAATTGAAGTGCATGAATACAGCATGAGGCAAGACTCCACAAAGCATCCAATTAGAGCCCGACTGACAAACGTTGACATTTAAGTGCCCCCTACCCTCATGAAAAGTAAAACTCGTTTTTTAATTTAACAACAAACATATATAGAAAAGACATTGTAATAGGTTCTTTAACATATTTAAACCTTATTATATATGAAAACATAACTTGATGCTCTCTTAAATCCTAAAAATAATCGATGATTGATTTTGCGTTGAATTTTGTAGCAATTTTCTTATACTTCAAAGTTAAAAGAAATTTTGTTTTCTAATTTAACTCAATTTGTAAAGTCTTTTGTTCTCGAATAAAATATTTAGAGCTTAAACCTTACCTACATGCATGATGGGCACGATGGATAGATCCTAATGGCTTGAAATCACAAAAATTAAAAATTATAAAGAGGAAAAGAAGAAGGACTAATAAGGACGCTACCCAATATAGCAAGAAAAGTGCCAAAATTGATGAAAATGGTACCTAATTTGATTGGGGTGATGATGAATCTAGATTGTGACACATGACATTATACTATTCAGTGGAAGAATCACCACACATTAATTAATGACATTGTCCTCAAATGCACTAAAATAATTTCATGCATGATGCAAGATACATTTTGATATTTAGAAATTTTATATATATTAACAAAATATAATCAAATTCAACCCCAAAATAAAAGAGGCCTTCCTATCAAAAAAATAAAAATAAATAAATAAAAGAGGCCTACACAAAATACTAATGGGAAAAACAACTTTTCTATGTAATAGTATATGACTTTTTAAAAAACATTTTTACTTATAATATTTGCAAATTATAATTAAAGAACTAAAGCACAGGTTGATAACTAGTTACTAAAAGAATTTAATACTTAGAAATTAATACTTAATAGGGACGCAAGCTCAGCATTAGAACATCCCATCATCTTAGAGTAATGATACAGACACAAACTATTTTACAACATTTTTATAAACAGTTGATGTGGCCAAATTCTTACTGATTTTCATCTAAGCCTACTACTTATAATATCACTTTTTTATTTATCAATAATCACTCATCATATCAGTAATTTGTAAAAAAAAATTTGTAAAATAGTTTATATCTCTAGCATTATTCCACCATCTTATTCTAATCGGTTCTTTAACTCATTTAAATCTTATTATATATTAAAACTTAACCTGATGCTCTCTTAAATCCTAAATATTTTAATGTCAATGGTTTATATACAAAGCCTGTTTGATAGTTATTATAAAAATGTTATACTATAGAAAAATAAAATAAAAATTCATGGGCGAGGCAACATAGCCATGTAACTCCATATCTGCCAAAAATCGAAAATTTTGTGAGTATTTCTTGTACCACATAAAAAGCTATAGCTTTTGCTATAATTATCCTATGTGGCAGAGTGTGACTAGTTTGTCTTCGCCACTCATAGTATGCTACGTGGACGGTTGTGGCAAAAAATTGTGATTTTTTATGTCATCCTAAAATTTTTGAAATTATATATATATATATATTGGTAGAATTTTTTTATTTTCTTTAAAAAAGTGTATAGATGCATACTCGTATACTTCAAGCGTAAGAAACAATTAAAAAGACTCATTTAAGGTTTTTATTTATTTATTTATTTATTCCAATGGTATGAAAAGAAATATTTTTGAGTAAACTACGAAATTGGTCTCTTTCCTATACACTATATTTCAATTTGATCCTTAACCTTTCAATTGTGTCAATTTGGTCCCTAACCTTTTAGTATCGTGTTAATTTAGTCCCTACCGACATCTTTTGGATGAAAATTTATGACGTGTCTAATGGTCAAAACAAAAAATTAGCTTACATTGATGAGATAATAAACTTAAATTTTATTTCGGCCATTTGTTATGTTAGAAATTTTCATCTAAGATATAATATCAGGGACTAAATTGATACGACATTGAAAGGTTAAGGACAAAATTGAAATATATTGTAAAGGTTAAGGACAGTTTATCCAATATTTTTAATTTAAAAGTTAAATTCCCATAATGATAGCCACTTCAAACGCGGATATACAATATCAAAAAAATTCTAAAAGTCGACTATTAACTAATCCATTAGCCGTCTAGCTAGCAAGCCGATCTAAAGTCTAGCACTATGAGCATGAATCATGGGTTGTAGTCTACGTGAGGGGAGTCCCAACCCAACTCCTAATGGCACAATCAAAAACATCATAAAATGGTTCTCATTTCACGTTGGGATTTGTACATATCACACATATCTGGCTGATGAAAAAACAAAAAAAAAAACAATTGACTGTTTTTTTTTAATACTTTTTAATATTCCTCGTGAAAATAGTATTAAAGACTATTTCTTATTCTATTCACTCCATTTAATATCGATTCCATTTGACATCACACTTGTGTAAGTCGTGACGCTTCAAACTAAGATGAGCAAACCGTGTTATCTCTCTCTATATATAATTATATACATACATGAAGGTTGAAGCTTTAGCTAATGCTCGCTTTACTCAAGAGACTCTTCCGTAAGAGTTTTTCATTTTTTTTTTTGTTTTTGTTTGTCTTTCTTGTTTTCGAGATTTGAGAGAAATGGCATTGCCGAAGGCCAAAGAGATCATCGTCTCTGGTGGTAAGGTCAAGGCATGTAGTCCAGACTTATTCAATTGCTTCGGGTTTCCTTCAACCACTATGCCTGCCATGCGCTATGGCCTTTGGGAACCCGACGCCCGATTGAATACGTCTCGACTACCTTCCTTGTTCTTCACCGCTCAACCTCATGCCCATCCTCTAACCAGTCACAGTTCAGAGAAAGCCACTCGCATTGGCGCCACTTACTTGAGATTTGAGATACATTGATACTATAATATGAAAGTATTAACTTTTTTTTTAATCACTCTATTGTATTTATCTATTTGTATTTTTTCACGAGTAAGTAATTATGTAGTATTTCAATATAGAATAATTATATACAGTTTATAATTCTGCTTAACTGCCTCAAGGCCAAATATTTTTAGTTTTAATCTTAATTAATCCATTGGTAAACATCATAAAGGTTTGTTGCAGGCATTTAGAACAGAGCAGAGCCCAAATCCTTCATGCGTAGCTTCACTAAAAACAGCCACAAAGAGTCACGATGTAATCTGCTTACTCAGATATATATATTTCTTATATTGTATTTATCTATTAAGTTTTTATTTTTATTTTCCCATGAATTATCCATTTTATGATTTTTGTTAGTTCAACAATTCCTTTCCTCAATTAATAATTGGTATCCCTTGGTCACCAGTATTGTCTTGACATCGAATGAGGCCTGCAGTATTACTTGATCATAGGCTTCACTTACCTTCGAGACTGGAAAAAATTAAATATCCTTGATAGAATCCTTACCATAAAGTTCAGAATTCATTTCCACCTCCCCTGTAGCAAGTTTAACTTATTAGTAGGGTCATTACAAAGTTGTGATAGGAAATCAGTTTGGGTGATTTTTATTTCCCATTTCCAACTCTTCATGTGGCTTGACAAACTAGCAAATCTCTCTCTGCAATAATTTTAGTCCAAACCTAAGAATTAGTACTCTTGGATTGGCTGGAAACGATATATGTTTTGTGGAAACTATTTTGCTTTAACGAGTCAAAAATCAAAAGGTTTGGATTTTAGCATTGTGACAAAACCATTTGGGAAACAAAGTTTGGTTAATTAATTTAAACTTCCTCAACCCTAGACCCCTTTCAATTTTTCTTGCTTACAACAATAGAGAGGGGAATTGAATTGAGGTCCTTTCCATTTATAGAGATGCTAGGTAATGTTATTCATAAGTAAACAAAACTCTTGATAGCTCATTCATTTTTAGAAGTCATAAGGTTTCCACTAGTTACATATTCGATTAAACGATGAATGAATACACAAACATACTTTTCATGCCTGCTTGAGTATTAGCAATGAGATTCTCCAATATCATGCTAACAATAGCTAGGATTTTTAACAATATACCATTTGTTTGTTGAAAAATATAAAATTCAAGATATTGATTTGAAGTTGATGCTTTATTTGAAGTTGAGCTAGCTCATGAATAACTCTACTCCAAATAATAGTTAGGAACCTTTACTTTCTAATTGTAGGAGCCTATTGGATAAATTCCTCGACATGAAGATTAAGCATATCTTTTGAGAAGCTAGCTAATATATGTAAGGATGCC
>JARYZH020000752.1:0-72758 GCA_030021035.2 Notholithocarpus densiflorus
AGAGGAAGGGATATTATTCAAAGAGGAGCAAGATGGAGGGTTGGAAGAGGAGAGAATATTAACATCTGGCAACACAGGTGGTTACCAAGAAAACATCCACCGCAATTTCCTATCTGCCCCATAGACGACTTTGCAAACTCTACAGTGGACTATTTAATTGACCAAACCATGAGGCAATGGAGGGAAAACTTGGTGGATGGTTTATTTGTGGCTGAAGATGCAGAAATAATAAAGGCAATACCGCTGAGTCGAGTAGGAACGAAGGATGTGCTATTCTGGCCTTACATAAGCAATGGAGTGTATAGCTGCAATGGAGTGTAAGCATGTTTGGAAAGCCATTTGGTTGATGCAAGTGCCACAGAAGGTAAAGACTTTTATATGGAGGGACTGTCGCAATGCCATGCCAACGAAACAAGCTTTGGTGAGAAGAACCATTATTGCCAACTCAATTTGTGACCGCTGTAGAGCTGAAGCTGAAGACCCACTCCACGCTTTGTGGTTATGCATTGAGCTTGATATTGTCTGGGCAGACCAATCATTATGGAATTTTTAAAATTCAGTTGGTTTCGCAGACTTTAAAGACCTGGTCTCGTGGATAATATTGGAGGGTAAGCAGCTGGATCTTTTTGCAGTCATGGCATGGTCAGTTTGGAATCAACGAAACCAAGTCCGTTTACAAGTTCCTGCTACTGCTCTTCACCAAGTTGTTGCTGCATCAAAAACCAGCCTGAACGACTTCCACATGAAGAGACAGGAAATAGAGACACAGGTTCGACGGAGTTGTCGAATATCTCACAATCGCTGGTTGCCTCCTCCAGTGAATATGGTAAAGATTAACTTCGATGGCGCTGTTTTTACAAAAGAAAAGAAAGCTGGTGTAGGCGTGGTGGTCAGGGATGCGAAGGGCTTGGTTTTAGCTTCATGCGCAAGGGTAATGCACCAACCTTACAAGGCAGTGGAGATCGAGTCATTGGCAGCAGCTACGGCTTTGTCCTTTGCAATAGATCTTGGCTTTCGATGTGTTGTTTTGGAGGAAGATTCGATGGAAGTGATACAAGCCTTGAGGGAGAATGCACAATCCTTAACACCAACAGGTTTGCTAATTGAGGATGTGAGAATGTTATCCTAAAATTTTAAACAATTGCTTTACTCTCATACAAAAAGTGAAGGCAATTTTGTAGCTCATAGTTTGGCTAAATATGCTTTACGCATCCCATATTTTTTAGCATGGATGGAGGATTTTCCACCACAAATACAATCTGTTTTACAAGTTGATTTAGCTTGCTTACATTAATAAAGTTTATATTTTTCCCCTAAAAAAAATCTTAGCCAACTTAATTGCCAACAATATCTCCTTAAAAATAAAAATTGCCAACAATAAATGTGAGTACTAAGTAGACATTGATTTCCTATCTCCATCATCTTAAGGTCGACTCATGAATCATATACAATAAAATACCCTCATATTTGCATCTTTAGCCTCATTTTTATGTTAATTTGTGACTGATTAATAATCTTTGTTTTATAGGTGATAAAAGTTTTACATGAAAAAGGAATAGAAAAATCATTGAAAAAGCAATTCACGTGGAAGTTAAATGCTACAAGATGGGCCCAAAACCAAGCCAAACCTTGAGGAGATCCAGTGAAGCAAAGAAAAAAGAAAAAGAAAAGAGAAGAATAAAAGAAAGTCTAATCCAGGCGTGAGGGGTAGAAAGAATAAAAGAAAAGAAAGATAACTTTAATGAGAAGTGAGGCCCAAGTCTAATGTCTTGGACATGTGGCCTACAACTAATAAACTCCTTGTCCAACTTGTAATAAGAATATGTCAGGCGACTTCTCTCTTTTGAGTGCTACAGGTCGGTGTGTCTTTGTGAGAATATAAATATGGGTAAACATAAAACTTGTAAGGAGATAGAGAAAATAGAGGCTAGTGCTGTAATGTGCAAAGCAGAACATTTGGAGAGGAGAAGGCAGCCGCATGTGGAGCTTCCTCTGTTGCTATTTCTTTCTTTATTTTATTTGTCTAGTTTAATACTTAGTATTTTATTTTTGTGCTTTATTTTAATGAACATGAGTAGCTAAGTTTTCAATTAAGATTGATGATGAAAACCTTGTTAAAGATTAACCGTAGTATTTATGTGATTTAATTTTTCCCACAATAGTTGTTCTTTAATGATTTAAATTTTTTTTGCTTCACATCAATTTACTAGGATAATATTCTTAATATGAGTTCAATCATGTTTTTCTCATGATTTTAGATTTATCTTAATTAATTGAATGCTTGGTTTATTATTGTTTGATTTTAAAATTGGATATCTCTTGGATTTGTTTGTCAACGAATACAATTTATGATTTGATTTTATACCAAGAAAGCGAAGAAGAGCATGCTTTAGATTTTTAAAATAGGAATTTTAATGAGAATATCTTCCATGATAGCAAGATTGAATTCTAAATTATCATGCAGTAGATTGGGAAAAATTAATGATCATGAATATATGCTGATATGAATGAACAAGGTGGATTCCAAAACTTTAATTCCTTAGCTTATAATATCTTTGCTTGGATTAATTATTTTCTTAGCTTATTTAATTTCAAAACAACCAATTTTTATTAAACTAGATTAGGATTAATTTGGTTAAAGTTTGATTAATTTTCCTACATTCATACAAGTTTTTGTGAGTTCGACCTCATTCTTGTCAAACTATACTTTGGTACGGTTCGTGCACTTGTGAATACTTTAAAATTTCACAACATCGACATTTTTTCATATTTTAAGTTCAGCCACATAACTCAATGACACTAAATAGGAAACCAAAAATATATTTGATTAAAAAAATTGAAGCGTTCCATGGTTTCGCCAAGTGAATTTCTAGGGTTTTGAATTTTCAAAGCCATTGGACAAAGAAGTTTAATTTTCAGAAAACAACAAGCATTTAAGAGAGAGAGAGAGAGAGAGAGAGAGAGAGAGAGAGAGAGAGAGAGAGAGAGAGAGTCTATCTTTTATACGTTCAAAAATTTTTTTTTTTAATTGAGAAATATTTAAATTCAAATGTTGATAATGAATAATAAAGACCAATCATGATTTCCTAACTTGCAAAATATTAGTCTCTACTTAACCTACAATGAAAAAACTCTATCCATAATAAATTTTGCATGTGTCCAGCGAATATGTTCGAAGAATAGTATGTGACCACTAGAATATGCTCCAAGAATTGTATGTATACTAGAGTAGCTTCCTGCCCCAAATACATTAGTTTGATTGTTAATTTGTTTATCACACTGTTTATGACTGCAGTAGTGGAATCCTTAGGGGCAAAAAGTAGAAACACTATAGGAAAAATTAATCCGTATAACATGTTCTTGTACTTGTGTGCATTTTATAGGCAAAATTCAAGAATAGAGCTGTTGCAATTATGGCGACATTCTTCTCTCTTACAACCCCAGTTGGAATTGCAATTGGAATAGGAATATCTAGTGTTTACAATGAGAACAGCCCCAATGCTCTAATTTTTGAAGGGATTTTTAATGCGGCATCAGCTGGGATCTTAATCTATATGGCGCTTGTGGATAGGGGTGTCAATGTTTGACCCAACCCGCGAACACGACACGAACCCGACACGGGTTTTTTCGGGTTAGGGTTGGGCCTTAATGGGTTTGGGTCATAAACGGGTCGACCCGAAAATGACACGATAAGAAACGTGTCATAAGCGGGTCAACCCGCGTAACCCGCAATAGACACATTTGACACGCCAATTTATTTGTGTCAACCCGAAATGACCCACTTAACACAACCCGTTTAACTCGTATAACAAATAAATATTTATTTTATTTTAGATTTGTCAAATACCTTTTATATCCAACATATATTTTAAATTTAAAAAGAAAAGTGAGTAATTACAAAAATTTACAAGGGATATAATTGGAAATTGAAACTTTACAGACCCTAGAACTACTAGTACATTTTTTTTTTTTTTGGGCATAGAACTTGCACAAATGAAATTGGATGAACTTGTGGAAGATGTTATGAATTTGGACATCAACAAAGAATCTATAGATGATAATCGTGGTCATAGTCAGGATTAGTCTACTGTTTGCTCAAATTCTTTCAATATTGATACTTAGCATTTGGCGAGTTCCAAGGATATTATATTTTTGTTGAACTATGTTATTTTATTTTTGTTAAACTTTGTGATTTTGAATTTGGGTTGAAGTGTATGCACTTCTTTTGGAGTGTAAAGAACTTATTTCTAAATAAATGTTATATTTTTGTTGAACTATATTATTTTGAATGTGGGTTGAAGACTTGAAGTGTATGTACTGCTTTTTGTGATGTAAAAAAAATTATTTCTAGATGGATGTTATATTTAATATTATAAAGGTTGAAATGGGTTGGGTTACATTCGTGTCAACCCAACACGACTCGTTTATTAAGCGTGTCAAATGGGTTGGGTCAGGTCAACTCGTCTTATTAACAGGTCGGGTTAGGATTAAAGGATCATGACACGATTATTAAATGGGTCGGGTTAGGGTTGAGCCATTTAGTTGAATACCCCTACCTCGACACGACACGAACCCGACACGCTAACCCAAATTGACACCCCTACTTGTGGATCTTCTTGCAGCTGATTTTATGAACCCAAGAGTGCAAAGCAATGGAAGGCTTCAAATAGGAACAAACATTTCACTTCTTCTTGGGGCTGGTCTTATGTCTCTCTTAGCCAAATGGGCTTGACCTTGTCGTAATGTTTTCTGGAATATTTCTCTTTCTTTTCATGGCTTTTTTTTTTTTTTTTTTTGGTGGTACAGTAAAAATGGCACACAAATATGCAAGATTTCGAACCCGGAATTTTAATTCTTTGCTGAAAATTTGAATTTATCCAAACAAAATTAAAATGGATGAAAATACTGTGAAATATCTTTTTGAAATTTCAAGAATAAAATTAATCTTTTTGAAATTTCAGGTACTAAAATTGAACTTATACCAAATTTCAGGGAAAAAAATGTGCAGTTTACCCGAAATGAAAAGACCAAGAACTCCAAAGATTAAAATTACTTGCAATATGACCCGATGTAGATGAATTGTTAACCAAAGAAGCAGAACCATGAGCATGACGATAAGTTGCATGTGTATGAATGACTTTCTATCCTTCTTCATATCTCCAATCCCATGTTGAGCCTTGTCGAGGTGAGATTTTTTGCAATACGAAGTTGCAAAGGCATCAATCAACGAGTTCTAATCATGGACACCATCGACAAAAACTCAGAAAAAATTTCCCCTCGGGTTCTCACTAAGACACAGTGATGTCAAGCTCTTTAAAGCGTGTGAAAGTACCTGGATGAATGAACCTGGTCGTTAAAATCAAACCAACAACAAAGGCTTTGATTGTAATGAAGATGTCCTTCACGGTAGGGTGGTCTTTCCAAGTATTGGAATACAAACATCAATTGCACCCGGTACGCGTAACATAAGCCATAACAAAAAAGTTTATATTTGAGAGCTTGGTCCTCAAGTGCACTATGCAAAAATTTAGGGTGTATCTAAACTTTGTAATTTGCAATTTACCCAAAAAAAGAGAATTAAATGAGAAGTGTTATTATATTCATATATTTTTACAATACTTTCATAATAAATCTTAGATGAAAAGTTGTTACTAGCTTTAATCTGCACTCACCACTAAAATTATTTTCTTGCTCGCTAATAATAACAAGTAATAACCTTCTACCTAAAATTGTTGTGAAAATGTTGTATAAATGTTGTAGATATTACTTCTCTAAGCCCTCATTTGAGAAGAAGAAAATAAATAAAAAATAATAATTTTAGAATATTCTTCCATTCGCTTGTTTGAGAATGAAATGGATATGAGAAAATACTTATTCTTCTCTATTAACTCAAAACCTCAATTTATCATTCCCCCAAAATTGGGAAGAATTAAAAGGAGTGAAATTCAGTAGCAGCGCCACCTTGACCTAAATATATATATTAAAATTTTATGATTTGTATTCCTGAAAGAAAAAAGTGACCACCCTAAAAAAATAAAAATAAAAATTAGACGAATATTTGGTTGGCTTCTCCTTCAATCCTTTATCATCGTCTTCTTGCTCAGTTCATGTGTTTTGTATTCAGAGAGAGAGAGAGAGAGAGAGAGAGAGAGAGAGAGAGAGAGAGAGAATCTACTCACTTGTTGCTGGTTTTGTTCGATTAGAGAACTCAGGCTATGTTTGGAGGACAATAAAATTTCGAAATTATAGTGAAGGAAAATGAAGGGAGAGAGAGAAGTGAGAGTCAAGTTAGGGTTTAGTTTAGTTTTTATTTTTAATTTTCTTTTATTTTTCTAATGTATTTAAAATTAAAATTTAAATAGGTGAAATTGTTGCCACTCGTTTCCTATATGTTTGACTAATAGTATAGGTCATTTCGTCAATAGCCTTATAATACAATGGCGTAAATGCACTTTTAGTCCCTATATTTAGGCTTTTTTTCCATTTTAGTCCCTACATTTTAATTTTACCACTTTTAGTCCCTAAATCAATTAACGCGTTCCATTTTGGTCTTTTATGTTAGCCCACCAACGGAAATTGCTTAGGTGGCAAACTGATGCTGACGTGGCCAATTAAAAAATAATAAAAAATTGTAATTAGCATTTAAAAAAATGCCATGTCAGCAATTAAATATAAAAAAAATTTATTAATCAATTTTAACAAAATTAAAAATTAAAAAACAAAATTAAAAACAATAAAATACATCAATTCAGATCTAATTCATTTTGAACAAGAACACACAAGAACACAGTCACAGATTTAAACATCAACACAAGAACATAAAACACAAACCCAAAACCAAACACAAAAAACACAAACTCAAATTTAAACATTAACACAAGATCACAAACACAAAGAACACAATAACAAACATAAATCTCCCAGGCAACCCAAAATGAGAAACATTTTCAGTAAAACATCTTCATTTTACAATGGTCGTGTACTTGAAAATGCAGTGGAACTCATTTTTCAATGTTTGTTTCTTGTAAAATAAAAAAAAATTTCCTAGTTCTCAAGACACATGAAATGCAAGTACAGTTGCACAAACCACCACTGATCACCCAAAAATCTAGATTGGGAAGAAAAACAGCCACAACAGCCACCCACAAACCCACTTTGAAACCCCCACCAACCTCCGACAAATCCACTCCGAAACCACCATCAACAACCCACAAGCCCAGTCTGAAACCACCACCACCAACCACCCACAAATCCTAACAGAAATCACCACCAGCCCACCCAGAACCACCATCAACCACCCAAATAACAACCAAACCATCACCAACGACCCAAAATTTCAGATCAGATAGCCAAAAAAAAAAAAAAAAAAACCCACGAACCTAGATCGGAAATCAGAACCTGTCAGCGTGAGAGGGTGGGAGAGGTGGGTGGCATTTGTGTTTGGGTCGAATTGGCATTTGGGTCATGAACCTGAGAAGAGAACTGGTGGTGGTGCTGACAATGGTGGAGCTGATGATGAGTGGCGTCGACAATGGTGGAGCCAATGATGAGTGGCGCTGATGAAAGGTGGTTCCTCTGATGGTTGCTGCACTACTTGGTGGGTGAGTACCAGAAGCCATAACCAACCCCATTGTAAAACCACCTCATATTGGAAATGGCTCTGATTCGATTTATTTGAACCCAGATCTAAAGCCTTCGAACCTAGATCTGCCCAGATCTGCTTCAAGTTGGCTTTAATTCGAACTCAGATCTAACGATTTGAACCCAGATTTGGTTTATGCCCAAATATCTTCCCGATTTTTGTTTGTTATTGTGTTCTTTGTGTTTGTGATCTTGTGTTAATGTTTAAATTTGAGTTTGGTTCTGGGTTTGTGTTTTATGATCTTGTGTTGATGTTTAAATCTGTGATTGTGTTCTTGTTTAAAATGAAGTAGATTTGAATTGATGTATTTTATTGTTTTTAATTTTGTTTTTTAATTTTTAATTTTGTTAAAGTTGATTAATAAATTTTTTTATATTTAATTGCTGACATGACATTTTTTTAAATGCTAATTAAAATTTTTATTATTTTTTAATTGGCCACGTCAGCATCAATTTACCACCTAAGCAATTTTCGTTGGTGGGCTAACGGAAAGGATCAAAATGGAACGCGTTAACTGATTTAGAGACTAAAAGTGGTAAAATTAAAATGAATGGACTAAAATGAAAAAAACCAAGATGTAAGAACTAAAAATATATTTACGCCTAACACAATTGATAATTTGTGATGTTTTAAACATATATATATATATATGATTTAAATTTCTCACCACTAATTATATATCCATAGAGAAGAAGCAGTAGGCTTTTTCTGTCATTGACCGCAGTCGCGCCATCCTAGGGGTTGGATGCTTCCTGGTACGTTTGGTCCCGTTGCAAAATGATTAATCATCAATGCCATCCGGTTTCTAGGGACCTACATGGTCCCATTAATGTCGTGCCTTGACTCACGTTTACTTTTCGACGGCTAGCCATGACAGGTCAAATATAATAATGCAATAACGCGTTCATCTGTATCCTTCTACTCTATTATATATGATGACTAGACGTCATTGGAATCTTATACGGGCCCAGTTGATCGAGAAAATATGATCAATAATTCTATGACCGTACTTTTTGCTAAACCTTTTATCCGAGAAATGTTGTACACTGTAATTAGCTACTGTTACTTTCACGTGTTCTTACATTATTACTGTTACTTTGCACAGATGAAATTTGATGAGCTTGTGAAAGATGTTATGAATTTGGACATTAACAAAAAATCTATTAATGATAATCGTGGTCATAGTTAGGATTAGTTTACTGTTTGTTCAAATTCTTTCAATATTGATACTTAGCATTTGACGAGTTCCAAGGATATTATATTTTTGTTGAACTATGTTATTTTATTTTTGTTAAACTTTGTTATTTTGAATTTAGGTTGAAGTGTATGCATTTCTTTTGGAGTGTAAAGAACTTATTTCTAGATGAATGTTATATTTTTGTTGAACTATATTATTTTGAATGTGGGTTGAAGACTTGAAGTGTATGCACTGCTTTTTGGGATGTAAAAAAAATTATTTCTAGATGGATGTTATATTTAATATTATGCAGGTTGAAATGGGTTGTGTTACATTCGTGTCAACTCAACACGACTCGTTTATTAAGCGTGTCAAATGGGTTGGGTCAGGTCAACCCGTCTTATTAACAAGTCGGGTTAGGGTTGAAGGATCATGACACGATTATTAAATGAGTCGGGTTAGGATTGAGTCATTTAGTCGAATACCCTTATCTCGACACGATACGAACCCGACACGCTAACTCGAATTGACACCCCTACTCAGAAGGTTGTGAGAGATACAATTAGTCTATAAAAGGTTATGTATGTAGTTCACTTTGTCCATCTATTGAGTAGTGAGATACCCACAATTTGTAAGGTTATAAATATAGAAAAGAGGATTCCCCTCTCTGAACTGGATTTATTTGTGGTTTAAAAATACACTCATTAATAAAGGGTAACTTCTCTTAGAAAGAATGTTATAAATGTCAAATAAAAATTTTCATTTTGAATTTAAAAGGCGAACTTCTAAAATTTAGGATTTTTCCTCTTCATGTTCATCTTTTTATTCCCTAAAATTTAGCATTTTTAAAATTTTTTTTTCATCCGAATAAAAGTAAAACACCCACAATTTAAAAAAAAAAAAAAAAAAACTAATAAAACTCTTAAAATTTAGCCTTCTTTCCCCCTCACGTTCATCTTATTTTTCCTATCCAAACTTTTCTCTATATCATTACACCACTTTCAAACACATGTTCAAAACAGAAATTATAGTTTCTACTTAACTCTAAAGTTTATACTTTTTATTTGTTTGAAAAATAAAAATATATATTTCCAAATTATAATAGATGCAAATTATTCACCTTTATCCAAAAAAATAGAAGAGCCTCTAAGCACATGCAACACGCGTGCTTAGAGACTAGTGTGTGTGTGTGTGTCTATATATATAAGTTGGGTTCAAGTTACACCTAGTGTAACTTCTATATCGTAGATCTTTAAGAGATCTAACGGCTAAAAATATATAGTTGACTATTTATTGCTTTCCAACTCATTTGCTTAATTAATTGCAATTTTTTCTCTCTCTCTCCTTAGTTATTCCTTCCCTCCCGGCTTCCATTTCTTGTTCTTTTGATAGAACTACTCTACTAAATTAGAAGCAAGTACGCACTTTACATGGTAAAAAACAGAGACACAGCCTAGTCATATTTTGAACAAGCAAATAGCTGAAACTATTCGAGAAAAAAAAATTGATTATTTGTAGTGGCGTCAACTATATATAAACTGATCTTTCCTTCTTTTTTTTTTTTTTTTTTTTTTTTTTTAGGGGGAACAAATAATCATCAAGTTCATGAATAAAATATCACCAAAAAAAAAAAAAAAAAAAAAAAATTGGTTCATAATGCAATTATGAGTGAGTGAACAATCATTGGTATCTCCTTACTAGGAAAATATCAATGGTACCCTAATAAAACAAAAGCTGCAATATAGTAAAATGCTATATCAAACCACGGATTACTAAAGATGACATCTCTACAATGGTTTTTTTTTTTTTTTGGTTAAGAAATAGTGTCAATAAGAAAACCTTTCAGTTAGGGTTAGTACTTTAAAGTTCAGGATATGGCGGGGTCACCTGCAAGGTTGATATTGGATATTTTGACTATGGCGGGGTGACCTTTAGGCTTCTAAAGTTACTTTTTTTTTGATGAAGTAGGTTTCAAAAGTTTCTTGAAAAAATGGTAGAATGACATTAATGAGTTGGAAAACAATAGTTTCTCAACAATTAAAAAAATAGAAGATGAAAAGTAATAAATAAGGAGAGAGAAAAATGCTATTAATTATGTAAATGAGTTGATAAGGAATTTATATTTAATGATGTTTTTTAAAACTGTTATATCTCTAAGAGATTTATGGTGTGTATATATATATATATATATATATATATATATATATATATATAATTACGTAAATAAGTTGATAAAGAATTTATATTTAATGATGTTTTTTAAAACCGTTAGATCTCTATGAGATTTATGGTGTGTATATATATATATATATATTTATATATATTAGTGTCATTTGATGTGAAAGGAGCCACTAGTCTGTTAAACCTAGAAAATATTTAAATGGAAAACTCAGAAGTTGTAAGTTGTAATTGTTCAACCAAAAAAAAAAAAAAAGGATTTCCTAGGGTACCCTACTAAATAGATTTTCTTAAATCTTAACCATTCTTTAATGATTTAATGGTCTAGATTTTGTCATGTCAGCATTCTATTAACATTAATCTTAATTGTTTTGTTTGCAACATGATTATATTATTTTAAGAGTATTATTAGTAGAATGTTGACATGACAGAATCTAGACTCTTAAATCATAAAAGAATTGTTAGGATTTAAGGAAATTTATTGGTAGAGTACTCTAAGAAATCTAGAGGATCTGAATCCAAAAAAAATAAAATAAAAAATGTTTTAGTTTAATTACTGAAAAGATCGGCTGAAACAAGACTGCCATAAAAATATGGAAAAAAAAGATGTTAATGACAAAATGATCTAGCATCATAGGACAATACCTAAGAGAATTGATCTTATATATATATATATATAAATATATATGTATATATATATATATATATATAATTCTACAAGCAGGTTAAAAGTGTACATATATGTGTACACGCACATATACACTCTTAACCTGCTTATAGAATTTTTACGATCAAGCATGAATTTCAATTTTCAAACCTCAACAGCAAAAGCATGCCTTGTTGATAATTAAGAATGACATCTTAAAAGGGACTTGAATTTGGAACTATTGCACCTATTACACTACGTAATTACCCTTTAATGTAAGAGATATAGAATGGTTTAAAAGGTTGTGGATTTTTTTTGTACTTGTAACCTTTATTTCTTGCTAGTGGATTTTTTAGGAATGGTGACCTGAAATTCATTTGGTGGGTTTTACCTTTGAAGATTTTCTATCGTAATCAAATCGCCGTGTCAAACTTATTTTCTATTGCACTCTATTTAGTTTGGTGATTTGATTATGCTTTAATCTGATTTAAATGTAATTTGATCTAATTAATCAACTTAAATAATTAGTTAATTAACTGGGGTCAATTTATAACCCAACAATATAGCACAACATGTACCTAACAACAAACTATCAAAAACACAAAAAAACCAAAAAAATGTTACCATGATATTGCGGAAGAGTAAGCTTTATCGTAGTAGTCATAAAAAGCATCAACAAGACTATTGAACAAATAATTTCCACAATAGTCATAATCCTCTTCCCATTTTTCTAACAATTTTATTAGGCCATATTTTTTATTCTCTAGTTATGCTTCTGTGCTTTTCTTTTTGTATTTGAACTTCTTCCACCAAAAATGTAGGAAACATTTAAAAGAGAGATAAAATGTCTTTTGCCTCAACCTCTTGTAATTTTTATTTCATGAGGCGGAAAGAATGATTGAGGTCACTGGTTTTAGTGGTGGCATTAGGTGTGCAGGTCTCAACCTCTTGTAATTCGTCTAAAATATTAGAGAATAGTGTTGGGTTAAAATATTGACCCCAGTTAATTAACCAATTACTTAAGTTGATTAATTAGATCAAATTACATGCAAATAAAATAAGGACACAAACAAATCACCAATCTTAGAGTGTAGTGGAAATTAAATTTGACATAGTGATTTGTTTTCGAATGGAGAAAATTTTTGCAGGCAAAAACCCCACCGATTAAATTTTAAGTCACCACTCCCCAAAAATCCACAAATCAAGAAACAAGCAGTTACAAGTATAAGGAATCCTATTTCTACCTTCTAACTTATCCCAAAATACCAACCTACAGTTGAACATACTGACCTATTCCAGTATCAGCTTTAATACCCAGTTAGACTTGTTCTTGTAGAGACTTCTCTTTTGCATGGATCCCAGTATGTGACCAATTCATTACAAATCCTAGTTCGTGACTAACTCCACAGCAACCCTTTTGATTGTTATAGTTGATTTGCAGTAGCTTTACATAGAACTCCAATGAAATCTTTAATTGTTGGTACCAAAAATTTTGCTTGGTACAAAACTCAAAGGTGCATAGGAGTCGTAACAAGGTCTCTTTCTTTTGTTCTCTGAACTCACTAGTTCAAAAAGTGGAGACTAGGGTTACAATATGAAAAACTTTACGAAGCATTAGGAAACTCTTTAGGGTTTTTTGTCTCTACTACCTTATTAATGGGCTCTTAAATAGGCTCTCCTATTAGGTTACACAAACTCACAAAAATAGCCTTTTAATTTAAAACATTGCAGGCTATATTTTGAAATCCTGTAGCAAGATAGATTGAGAGACATTGAGTTTCATTAAATCTTGATAGAGCGACATGTATCAAGGAGGTATCGGGACCTATAGATTCAGCTTTTCTTAAGTAGTTTATTGAGAATTCTTTATGTCTTCAATAATACCACTTATAAAAGTACTTCATGATGTTCTTGAAATCACTTAGAAACTACACAAAAAATTATTTAAAATAACTACAAACTTTCTCTTAAATAGTTACTAGTAGATGGGTGACCAAAAAGACACACGAACTAAATCCTTCTCTTAAGTTGATAGAATTACTTAACATAGTACTTTCATTTTACAAGTTTCATTACATTTTTCAATAAAAACTTCTGCTGAGAGGTAATAAGGCTCGTATTCCCCCATTATATGACAAAGCCAGCCTCTTGTCAATGTTGTCATACACCTAAGAAATTTAAAGAAACTTGTAAGATGATAGTACTCAGTTAAGTAATTCTAGGACAAAATTGGCAAATGCCCTTTTTAAAAAAACAATCCAGTGTTTTGTCCCCTTTCCCAAACTAATTAGGGAAATGCTCATCTTTTGAAACTCGATTTTCTCAAAATCAAGTTAAGCCTTATAGTGGCGTTTTTAAAGAGCCTATAGTGACGTTTTAAGGACCTATAGTGGCGTTTTGGTACTCGAGCTCCTGAACTCGAGTTATAGGTAGAAAAAAGAAAAAAAATTCCATGTAACTCGAGTTCATGGAGCTTAAGTTCCAGAACGCTACTATAGGTTCTTAAAACGTCATTATAGGCTCCTTAAAACGCCACTATAGGGCCCTAGAATTTTTTTTTTTTTTTAAACTCGATTTTGAGTAAATCGAGTTTCAAAAGAGGAGCATTTCCTTAATTAGTTTGGGAAATGGGGAAAAACACTGGATTGTTTTTTTAAAAAGGGCAGAGGCTAATTTTCTCCAGTAATTCTATTTATATTGCGAGTAGAAAAATGTGACAAAAGCAGGGGCTATATATAGAAGAAAGTTTGACATAAAGACTGTATCTGAGTGATAAAAAAAAGGTTTTAATAGGTGTGATATTTGTTAGTTATAAGCCTTAAGCCACATATTAAGTAAACCATAACAATTTAATAACTCTAGTTGAAAACCACACTAACTAATAAATGATTATAAACTCAATATTCTTATTGAAATGACATATATTAGTTTGGAAATGTTTTTGCAATTTTCTGTTTTAAAAAATAGCTTTGTAAAAAATATATTTTACACTTATTCAGATTTTTGTATAGCATAAATTTACATTATTTATGACATTGTGCTTCTATTTTCTTAACTTGAGCAGGTTTTGGTGCAAGCCTTGGAGGGTTATCTCTACTTGTTAGCATATGGTGGTTATACAAAGTGATAAAGAGAAGAAGTGAAATCCAGCTCAAGAAAAAGTTCTTCAAGAGAAATGGTGGCTTATTATTACAACAACAATTATCTTCAAGTGAACACAATGTTCAAAATACAAAATTGTTCAATTCGAAGGAGTTGGATACAGCAACTGACCAGTTTAATGAAAGTAGAATACTTGGCAAAGGTGGGCAGGGTACAGTCTACAAAGTAATGTTAACTGATGGAAGAATTGTTGCAATTAAAAAGTGCAACATAGTGGATGAGGGGAATCTTGAACAATTCATCAATGAAATCATCATTCTTTCTCAAATCAACCATAGAAATGTGGTTAAGCTACTTGGATGTTGTTTAGCGACATAAGTTCCTTTGTTAGTTTATGAATTCATCCCAAATGGAACACTTTCCCAGTATCTCCATGAAGAAATCGAAGAGTTTCCATTAACATGGGATATGCGCTTAAGGATTGCCATAGAAGTTGGTAGAGCTCTTTCTTACCTACACTCAGTAGCTTCATTACCTATTTACCATCGAGATATAAAATCTACAAACATACTCCTTGATGATAAGTACAGAACAAAAGTAGTAGATTTTGGAATTTCAAGAACAGTGGCCGTTGACCAAACTCATCTAACGACATTAGTATATGGAACTTTTGGATATTTAGATCCAGAATATTTCCAAACAAGTAAATTTACCAAAAAAAAAAAAAAAGGGTGATGTTTATAGTTTTGGAGTAGTTCTTGCTGAACTCTTAACTGGAGAAAAACTAGTTTCTTTAGTGAGAACACAAGAACGTAGGAGCCTTGCAACATATTTCATCCTTTCAAAGGAAGAGGGCTTTCTATTTGATATTCTCGATGCTAGAGTAAAGAATGAAGGTGATATACAAGAGATAATGGTTGTTGCTAACCTTGCAAAAAGATGCCTAGAATTGAATGGGAAGAGACGTCCTACAATGAGCGAGGTCACAAAAGAGTTAGAGGGAGTTCGAAAAACTTTTAATGGTCAAGAAAATTGTGAAACAATTTGATACTTTTTAAGTGGAAGAAACAAATTAATATGATGTTTCTACATCAACACAATCAATTTTAGAAAGTGCAACTGCTACATTTGACGCCCTACCACTTTTATCTTTGACATCAGCGTGATTAATAAAATTGTTTTAGGTAATAATTTGCTTTCAATTTCATATTTTGAACTTCTTTAAGGCCATATTAATGTACTACACTTAGACCCTATGTTATTGAAAACATGGCATACTTCTTTGCTGCCTATAATATAAACATTTGAATCTATTTTAATGGTTCTTACAGATACTATATATATTTTTTTAATTTAAAATTCATGACTGCACATGCTCTTAAGTCTTAACCTTAGTTAGTATGGTAATAATATTAATTTATGATTGGTTTTAAACCTAGAATCTCGCAATCACGGAATATAATTTTTGGCGGTTGCTAATTTCTCTACTGGGAATTTCAATCCTTGTTCGAAGTCAATTGGATCCATTTATCTTAATATCAAGCGAAATATTATCTAGTCTATTTTTTGGTAATTTACTGTAGTGTTTTATTGGGTATCACGGGCTTAACATGATATAGTTTCGTAGCTATTCATATGAAGCCAAGTCTCTCACACAACATTTTACAAGGTAGTTCACTCAATGACCTCGACCCAATTTTTCAATCCCTTATTTAAGTGAGGATCCAAGGAAGACAAATTGAGTTTCTTGAGAATTTCCATTCATGGCATGTATGATGTACAGTGCCGACCCAAGCGTTTCGGAGGCCTAAGGTGAAATCTTCAAATGGGGCCTTTATGTTATCATTTAAATAATATTTAACTAGTATTTTATATAATAATTTTTTTTAAATCCATTTTTTTTAATTTTTAATATGATTTTTTTTTGTTGAGAAAATGCTAAAGTTATAACAAATTTTACTATAAACTGGTATTGTAATGAATGTGATCAATGACATGAGGCTTACAAAAATACTAGAAATATTATAAAATTTATAACATGATAATTACAAAGATATATCACCAATCACAAATATTCATTTAAAAATGCATTCAATAGTTTGTTGAAATCTACCTATTATATTCATTGTCACATCAAATTATAAAAGTTATGAAGACAACCACGCATCCTTGGTGCAGTGATCACTCCACAAGTATAAGTTCTTGTGGGGTGTGGGGGGCAATGACTGAGATTTAAGTCTTTAGAAGAGAATTTCGCACACATATACACTTAGATTAGGCTAAAGTAGAATTTTTATCTTGTATAAAAATAATTAAATAAATAAAAGTTATGTAGTAAAATTTATAGTATTTTTAACATTTTCCCATTTGAATTACTTGTGATTAGTAACCCGTCTATTTTTAAGACCTATTTATTTAAATTTGTCTTATCTCTATCTTTAGCATTACTTAATTCTTTGAGCATTCTTAATAGTGAAAAAAAATGTAAACTAAAATGTTTTAATATCTCCCAAAAATATTTATATATAAAAAAAAAAAAAAAATTTGCCCCCAAATTTGGGGCCTTCTCTTGTAAGGGGGCCCTAGGCAATGGCCTAATTGGCCTAAGCCTAGGGCCAGCCCTGATGATGTATCATGACAATGTGGCACGTGCATGTGCCTAAGGTGAAAGTTACATACACATGTGACCTAAAATGTGTATTTAGAGAGCATTTCTAGCAGTATTTCTAAATTTTTACACTAAATGGAGAGTAAACAATGACTTTTACCTATTGTCTATCTACTTTTTCAAATACACATTCTAACAGACTCTCTACTATTTATTTATCTTCATTTAAATGTTATTTCTTCACTTATTTTTATTACTATTATCTTTCTCAAAATCCAATACATTTTAATATTTTATCAACCAACGAACACCAACCAAAACTCTATTGCATTTTTATCCACAATACCCACAAAACTCAAATTTTCTCATCAATAACACCCATAAAACCTAGATTTTTATCATCAACAACACCCACCTTTCATAATTTATTACTCAATCATTTTAATTATTTCACACATTTCATTCACATGAGAGAGAGAGAGAGAGAGAGAGAGAGAGAGAGAGAGAGATGCTGTAAAGGAAAAAGTAGGCGGAAATCCACCATTGTTTAGATCGGCATCTTCTTCGTTCATTTTGGCCACGATGGTTTGTCTTCCTTGTTATCCATAACTCCATCGGATTTGTCCTCCACTACTTTGTCCCTTTGCGAGAGAGAGAGAGAGAGAGAGAGAGAGAGAGAGAGAGAGATTAAATTTTAAAAAATGGATGGATTGAATAAGTATCTTTAACCTCACATGTAGAGCAAAAGAGTAATTTCACTTGGAGATAAGTATCTTAATTCTCACCGTTGTATTATTAGTTTTATATCATCAAAGTCACCTTGATGTTGTAACGATCAAAGTGACTAGTCATAAGCCTCAATTGGACCACATGACTGAAAGCTATTATCAAATCAAGTTTTAATGGTCAAGATGCACTCTTAGAAATTCAGTCCGACTACATGTGATTATGATCAATTAATACTATAACCAATCAAAATTAATGATGTGTAATGATTTGATTGGCTGAAACTACAACTTATGGTATAAGGTTGTGCATACCTGATTATTTAGAAGGTCAAACATTAATTATTCATGAGTAATTGGTGTAATCATTTTTTTTAATTGAGATAATTAGGTCAAGATTTGGTGTTGATTAATTTTGAAATTGAAGTAATTAGGGCCTACTAATGCTACGGGAAAAAACCAAAATTTTAGCCACTTTGCTTGCTCACTACTCCCACCAACCTCCGTAATTAAAGCACCAATATTCCCTAAACTTTGAAATTGGGTTTGGGTATGATTTTCTTTCATTGTTTGTCAACCCTCATTAAATGCTATTCCATTCATATTTTTTCCACTACTATTATATAAAACCACTTCCTCCTTTATTCCAAAGCATACATAAACATCCTCTCTTCTCCCCCTCTTGAGTTCTAGTGAAGTAGAATTAGTCTTGTCATATATTGGTCTTCCTAAGCCTCAAGATATTGAGCAAGCCTCCACTCTCACTCTTCATCTCCTAGTTCTTCTTTTCTACTCCACATTTAGGACCTCAACCAAAAGCCTCCTCCTCCATCGTGTGAATCTTGCATGCATGTATAATCCTATAATGTTAATTTATGATTAAATCATGTTAGTTGATTATTTAAATTCCTTGAATGTTCTTGATATTCTTAAATGTTGTTATATGTGTTCTTCGCACTAGCTTTGATATAAAGCTCATATCCAAAATATGAAAAACATCTTAATTTCATAATTCTCCCAAATCCTTAAATTTAGGATATCACCATTCACACACATTCACTAAAATTTATTTTTCAATCCAAATGTGACGATGAATAATTGGAATTATGGTTTAACACAGCACGCACATTTAAATTCAAGCAAGTACCACGCCAATTTAAATTAAAGCAATGAACATGTAATATGTTGATTAATTGGATGATGTGACATGAATGTTGGCCATCATAGTCTAGAAGATAGTTTTCATCGGGCAAGGTGGGTGCCTAACACCTTCCTATCTTGTAACATAGCCTCCTAGCTTAGATCAAGGGTTAGTAGACTAATTACTTATCTATGTAATTTTCAATCTCTAGATCATAAGTAGAAAATAAAGCCATGTACTTTATCTTAGATTGTATCTAGGACCAAAGCCATGTAATTTCATATGATTAATTCATTCTCAAATCAATAGAATGATGAAATTTTCAATTATGGTTTTTTTCTCTAAAAATTAAATAAGTGGCGACTCCATTATAAACCCTTAATCTAATGGGAAAATATAATCAGTCAAATCACCATTTTGAGAGACACCAACATGAATCCACCCATTCACATGAGTTTGTCCTAAACCAATCAATTCCAAATGGGCTAGGGGTGCGGTCTCTCACAAGGAGCTACAATACTCCCCACACTAAAAGAGTCATTGTAGCTTCTCAAAAAATTGTAGGCAGGAGAGGCTATTGGAGCTTGATTTTGGGTCTTTAATCTCTAAAATAAAAATAAAAAGGTGTTTTGAGAGATTATTGGAGGTGCTTCACTAGTGTGATTGTTCCTATCCATATTAGCCAGGGATCATGGTCTCGTTGTGCATATGGCATGCACCATGTGGGAAGCTATAACACTCCCGTGCACTATCTGTAGAACACCGTTGGTGCTTGTATAGACACCTCATTTTGTACCCCTTATGACTTGAGCCCCTGTTTCCCAATGACGATAACACTAGAAGGTCTAGGACTGGTTTAGGGCATGGCTATGTAAATTGTTTAGTTGAAGGATGTTTTTGGAAGAAATAAAACCTTAATCAAAACATGGAAATTAAATAAACATTAACAATTAACCTAAACAGAGTCAAACATAATCAAATAACATGTGAAAAATAATTAGTTAAATAAAAACAAGATTTTGCCTTAATCTGGGTTTAGGGTGCGTACGTATACTTAGTCATGCGTATGCATGTTCGAAAACATGCAGACACATATTCGAAAACACGCATGTACATACTTGAGTATGCAAATGATGCATGTGCCCTACACATGACTGGAATGAGAAGAGTCAGGACAGGATGGATACAGCTGTGTTTCGTGAGTAGCTCGCGGGTAAGGCCTTCCCGCGAGACACCCGCGAAACATTCTGTTTTGCTAGATTGTCATTTCTGATACACACTTTCTGTACCTACACTATATATACCCACATTACCCACAAATGTTGAGGAGTGTTTATGAGAGAAAACCCTAGCCACAAACCTTGAGAGTTAGAGATTGTTATATCCACATATCTCTACACAATTGCTTGTGGATTTTTCTCAACTCCTACTTCTCCATTTTCATACCATTGAGAGGTTGATAGCCCAAACACTTACCACACCCTTTCAGAGTGTTCAGTGAGGTTTTGGTGCTGCTGGGAAGCATTGGAAGAAGCCAGGCTTTGGCGGATGCAATCAGGCATATTGCGGGATCTGGAGAGCTAGACAAGACACAGTTCCGAGAAGCATTGTTGGAGTAGGAGCTAGGAGGTCTTAGGTGCATCAGGTAGATTAGGCTTGGAGGGTCTCTTGCTAACCCATGTATCCCAACTGATTGTCTAGTGGATCGATTACCGCTTGGAGGGCGGTGGAGAGGTTTTACTCCGAGTACTTCGGTTTCCTCTTCGATAACACATCGGCGTGTTATCTTGTGTTTGCATTCTTCTTCCCTACTATTTTACCTTTCATTTTACTGCTGTGTTATTATGAATATGGGTTAGAGTACCTTGTTTGTATATACGCTTGCATTTACTCTTTTCCGCACTTTATATAAGTTAGAGTAAAATCTATCGAGCTGTAATTTTAATTTGGGGGTCTAAATAGCTCTTGTGTTTTCACACATTTTAGAGCATTCAATTGGTATCAGAGCGGGTACACTTGTTGTGGTTTCATTACCTAAGTATGATCCTTGACCCCTTGTGTGTATTGCCATGGATAGTGCTTTGTATGCTTCTATGGATGTTGTTGATTGTAACATGCCATGTGGTTGTGAAAATGCCTCTATGAGTGTTAATCCTCATAATTGTGATGACATGTTACATGAATCTATGGGTGTTGTTGTCGATATTGAAAATGTTAAACTTTTAAAGAAAAAGGCTAAGAAGTTTCATGAGAATTTCAGCAAGTTCATTTGTGAAAAGGATGATTTGATTGCTAAGCTCAATGAATCCAACAAATTGGTTGAAAAGTATAAGAAACTTGCTGAATAGTCTCTTGAAAAACTAAAGGAGTTTGAGTGTTTGAATATGGACTTGGATGCTAAACTTGTTTTGTCTAACAAACTTGTTGATGATTTTAAATCTGAAAATGAATCTCTTAAGATGCATGCCAAGTGTTTGATTGCTGAACCTATTACTAAAAAAGATGAAAATATTTGTTGCAATCATGTTGTGGTACCCGATTTTGTGCCTATTGTGTGTTCTATCTTAAAGGACAAATCGGTGTACATTCCTCCACACAAAAGAAATCAAAAGGTGGAGAGAAAGGCTCTTAAGCCTAAGCTTCTATTTAGGTCTCAACCTAAGGTTTTGGATGGATCTAAGTTTGTTCCAACTTGTCACCATTGTGATGTGATTGGTCATATAAGACCTCAATGTCATAAGTTGAAGAGAGAACAAACCCATGTTGCTAGATCCCTTCCCAAAAGGTCTAGTGGACCTCAACACATTGTTTGTCACCATTGTGGTGCCTTTGGTCATCTAAGACCTCATTGCTCTAAGTTTCATACTCTTAAAAGAATTAAAAGAAAAGAGAAACTTGAGCTTCTTGGAAGTTGTGCTAAAAAGGGTAAACTGGATTTGAGTGAAAATAGCATGTTGTTAAAGAAAGTGTTTAATACTCTTAACTCCTTGTCTATGTGCATCTCCGGTTCTCATTCTTCCAACCCTGGTCTCACTTCTCTTGAGACACTCATTCCAAACAATCGTTCCGTTTGGATGAGGAAGGGTTCCTATGGTTGAGCTTTTGCTCGTTTGGTCCTTGATCTAATTCTTTCAATCTTTGTAGGATACTTCATGCATTAGATGCTTCATTGTCATGCATTTATGCATCATGCACCTCTTTATATGCATTGTTCTTGTTGTTTTGTTGATCTTACTTTACTTGTTTAGTTTTTGAGTGTGTTCAAAAATTCAAAAACCCATAAAAATTGAAAAATCTCCAAAAAGTTTGATCGCTTGTGTTGTGTATATCACATGTGAGTTTGGCCTAGTACCTTTGTACTAATGGCGTAGTGCATTTACGAGCTTAGCTTGTTTTATTTGCATATATATCTTTGTGTGAGAAATCTTGAAAACTATGTATGATTGTTGTAAATAGATCTTCAAGCTTGTCATGAATGATTAGTCAATAGTCTTGATGGTCTTAATACTTGCATAGACTTGTGTCTATATCTCTTCCTACTTTATTTTTTATGTTTTTGCAATAGAGCTCACCAAAAGTAAATCTCAAAATGAAAAAGAGATTATGAGCTGCAAAAGCCTATCGCACATACTAGTATTTGACTAGAAAAAAGGGAAAGCGACTTTTGTATTGAAATGTATGGTGCTTAAAAAAGCCAAAGGCTATCTCTCAATATTGAAATATCAAAAATTTCAAGCACCAATCTCAAAATGAGATGTATTATTCAAAAAATGATCAAATGTTATGATTTGTGCAGAAGCCAAATGAAAAGCTTCTAAGATTTGTAATCATTTTCTTGTGGGAGGTCATATATATTCATCGAGATAAACTACTTGACTTAGTACCAGTTGTGTATGACTTGATTGAATTGATCATTGAAGCTTCACTCTGGTCTAAGGACTATTTTATATTTGATACTCACCCACAACACACAAGACTTTGTTCAATTAATGCTTATCTCATTTGTGTGATTATATATGCTCAAATGTGATGTGTATGCTCAATTACTTGTTGATCAAACCCAAAAATATTTTTGAGTGTTTTATATGTTTTTGAAAGTGATTTTATACTTTCATGTTTTTAGTTTTTGTTCAAAATGCATTTTTGTGTTTTTGTTCAAAAACTGGTTCAGAGGCAGTTTCGCGAGAAGCTCGTGACTTAGAGCTTCCCATGAAACCAGCTTAAGGGAAATAAAATTTTTTCAATTTCATACAGAGAGTCTCGCTACTGTCTCGCGAGTATTTCGCGACTAAACCCTTCTCGCGAAATGATTTTTAGGCAAAAACTGGAAATTTTTCAATTTCATACAGAGGCTATCGCGACTGTCTCGCGACTAAAAGCTTCTTGCGAAAGCTTCTGTGATTTTCGCAACTAATATTGTGACTGCCTAATCCGCGAAAAACGCGTGTTTTCAGTTTTATAAGGCAGATGTGATAGGTTTTCAAAAACTCTCTATTTCCCTCGCCTTGCCTCTCTCGAACCCCTCTCAACCCAAAACCACTTTTCACACAAACCCCATCAATTTCAAGCTTGTTTTTTGCATTTTCAACTTCAAGGTATGTTTTCTAAAACATATTCTTCATTTTTATCTTAGATTATGCAGAAATTAAGTTAGGGTTCTAAAATTGGGGATTTTTTCGAAAATGGGTTGGGGTTCTTGATTTTGTGAAATTTTTTTCAAAATTTTGATTGGGCTGAGTCCCATTTGATCTTCATGTATCTGTATTGGCCCCTTGTGGCAATCTAAACATGTATTGAGGCAGATTTCATCCTGTTCATGCATTGTTCATTTGTGTTGTGCATTGTTGCATGCTATGTGTTTGACAAAATGTTCAAGTGACATTTTGTATTGGTTTGGACTTAAATGAGTTCCAATGTTTGGGTTTACTCTTGATTGAACATGTTTAACATGTTTTGGTCAATGAATGTGTGTTTTACACACTTTCCCATTTTGTGCCTCACAATGCCTTGGCATGCATCACCTAGGCACCCACTAGGCACACCCCATGCATCACCTTATGCATACTAGATGCACACACATGCACAATTGTTTATTTCTTGCATTTTGATCATATTTACATGCTTTAGCACTTGTAGCATGTTGTTTTAACTGTGTTTTGTTTTGTTTTAAGTTTTTATACTTATGTTTTGGACTAACATGAAGCTAATCATGTTTGTGGTATGTTTTTGTGTTATTGCACTTGTTTCCCTCTTGCTTGGTAATTATGTGTGTAGATGTCTCCATTCAAGATGCCAGTTGTGAAAGGAGGCAGCAGCAAAGGAAAAGAGCTTGTGATTGACGTTGATAACCTCTCACCAAGGCCAAAGAGGACTCGATCACCGATAGGAGTGTTTGATCCTAACTATTTCAGATCCTATGCTGCATTTCAGAACTTTGAGAACCACTTTAGGGAAGCTCCATTGTTGGTTGAAAGGGCTGTTGACCAAGCGTCTCTTCTTGACACTAACATCCCTAAATGGTTTGCCACCAAAGATTGGAACTACCTACTTTCCAACTTTGATGATGCATACGAGAACATGGTCAAAGAGTTTTATGCTAATGCCATTGTTGAAGGAGAGGAACTCAAATGTTGGGTTAGAGGAAATAGTTTCTCAGTAACACTGGTGTATCTGGCAGAGATTCTACACATCAACTGGCCAATGTTAACTCCACCACTGGTATATGATGATCTGAATCCGGATGAGGAGGTTCTTCGAGAAGCTTTAGGAGATAAATTGGAGTTCACATCCAATGGAAAGTAAGTAAGTGTGGCATCTCTATCTCTCAAATTGAGGCTTCTCACGATGATCATGTTTAGCAACCTCTATACTTTGTCAAGCACTGGGTACATGAATCTCGGTTGAGCATTATTCGTGCATGATCTGATCACTGATGAGGAGATTGATGTGTGTTCTCATATTTTTCACATCTTGGCAAAAACGGCTGAACGGACTGCTTCAAGGAACTGTCTTCCTTTCTGCGGCCTTATCTCAAAGATTTTGAAGCTCAAAGGCGTGCATCCCTCGGAAGATGAGCACTCATATCCTCGGCCAAGTCCAATTAACATCCGAACTCTCCATGCAAGTATGAGTCACACCAAGAAGAGTACCAAGCAAGAAAGCCATGACACTCTGGGGAGTTCAAGTTATACCTCTTATGCTTCTGATGCAAAGCTAGACAACATCATGGCCACTCTCCAAGAGATTAATACCAAAATATCCAGACTAGCTACCATCATGCACTCCCAACACATTCACTTTGATACAAAGTTCACATCTCTCCAGACTCAGTTGGACCAAATTCAAAGGAAGCTAGAAGAAAATGGAGACTAGCTATTCCATGACAAAAAGGGGGAGATGGTGTTATTGATAGGAGGAGTATAGTGATAGGGGGAGGAGAAGCTAGAAACAGAAATTGCTGTTTGTTGTTTGTTTTTACTGCTTTCGTTTAAAGCTTTAGTACATTGTTTTTATATTTCAGTTTAATATTCAGTATGTGTTTATCTCAATGCTTTGTAGCATTTTTTTGTACTTTTAAGATATTGCTAATATGTCTTAAGTACCTCACTCTTGTACCCTAGTAGGATGTTGTATCCTAGATGCAAATACCTCGTGTAGTTTGCATTGGTTGAGTGTTGGACATGCTATTGATCATCGTGATTGGTTTTTATAGCTTTGAATGTCTGGATGAGCATTTACTAGTTAAATGTTCATTGTAGTCATTTTTAATAACTGACCCTGTTTGATCAAGATATGCTTATATATAATATAGCCTATTTGTTTGATCGCACTTTACTTGCTCATATACGTACCATGTATTCAACTTGTCATAAGCTTAATGAAAGTTTTGCTTGTGTGCGAGTGTTTCAGGTTACGGGTATATACATGCAAGTGCTTCACAACTTTTAGATTAGGTGTGAGTGAGTTTTGCCACTGTTCCCAAACTCACGTGTAAGTCTAGAGTCTGTTTTTAGGGGTTTTGTCACGGAATAGCCAAAGGGAGAGATTGTAAAGTTGTAATTTACAACTATGTTTCTATTGGCTTTTATTCCGTGCCAAATTTGATTATAATTATATTCAATCTTATGTACCCTGTATTATTTGTGGAATTTCATTGTAAGGGTTGTGTGTGAGAGAGAGAGAATGCGAAGACTCAAGCAAATTGAAGACTGAAGAGTTTTCGCAGGTAGCTCGTGACTAAGCATCCCGCGAAATGATGCATGTGCCCTGCACATGACTGGAATGCGAAGAGTCAGGACAGGATGGATACAACTGTGTTTCACGAGTAGCTCGCGGGTAAGGCCTTCCCGCGAGACACCCGTGAAACATTTTGTTTTGCCAGATTGTCATTTCTGATACACACTTTCTGTACCTACACTATATATACCCACATTACCCACAAATGTTGAGGAGTGCTTCTGAGAGAAAACCATAGCCACAAACCTTGAGAGTTAGAGATTGTTATAACCACATATCTCTACACAATTGCTTGTGGATTTTCCTCAACTCCTACCTCTCAATTTTCATACTATTGAGAGGTTGATAGCCCAAACACTTACCACACCCTTTCAAAGTGTTCAGTGAGGTTTTGGTGTTGCTGAGAAGCATTGGAAGAAGCCAGGCTTTGGCAGATGCAATTAGGCATATTGTGGGATCTGGAGAGCTAGACAAGACACGGTTCCGAGAAGCATTGTTGGAGTAGAAGCTTGGAGGGCTTAGGTGCATCAGGTAGATTAGGATTGGAGGGTCTCTTGCTAACCCATGTATCCCAAAAGATTGTCTAGTGGATCGATTACCGCTTGGAGGGCGGCGGAGAGGTTTTACGCCGAGTACTGCTGTGTTATTATGAATATGGGTTAGAGTAGCTTGTTTGTATATATGCTCGCATTTACTCTTTTCCGCATTTTATATAAGTTAGAGTAAAATCTATCGAGCCGTAATTTTAATTTGGGGGTCTAAATAGCTCTTGTGTTTTCACACATTTTAGAGCATTCAATTGGTATCAGAGCGGGTACACTTGTTGTGGTATCAGAGCGGGTACACTTGTTGTGGTTTCATTACCTAAGTGTGATCCTTGACCCCTTGTGTGTATTGCCATGGATAGTACTTTGTATGCTTCTATGGATGTTGTTGATTGTAACATGCCATGTGGTTGTGAAAATGCCTCTATGAGTGTTAATCCTCATAATTGTGATGACATGTTACATGAATCTATGGGTGTTGTTGTTGATATTGAAAATGTTAAACTCTTAAAGAAAAAGGCTAAGAAGTTTCATGAGAATTTCAGCAAGTTCATTTGTGAAAAGGATGATTTGATTGCTAAGCTCACTGAATCCAACAAATTGGTTGAAAAGTATAAGAAACTTGCTGAACAGTCTCTTGAAAAACTAAAGGAGTTTGAGTGTTTGAATATGGATTTGGATGCTAAACTTGTTTTGTCTAACAAACTTGTTGATGATCTTAAATCTGAAAATGAATCTCTTAAGATGCATGCCAAGTGTTTGATTGCTGAACCTATTACTAAAAAAGATGAAAATATTTGTTGCAATCATGTTGTGGTACCCGATTTTGTGCCTATTGTGTGTTCTATCTCAAAGGACAAATCGGTGTACATTCCTCCACACAAAAGAAATCAAAACGTGGAGAGAAAAGCTCTTAAGCCTAAGCTTCTATTTAGGTCTCAACCTAAGGTTTTGGATGGTTCTAAGTTTGTTCCAACTTGTCACAATTGTGGTGTGATTGGTCATAGAAGACCTCAATGTCATAAGTTGAAGAGAGAACAAACCCATGTTGCTAGATCCCTTCCCCAAAGGTCTAGTGGACCTAAACACATTG
Organism: Notholithocarpus densiflorus; assembly: GCA_030021035.2. Lineage (NCBI taxonomy): Eukaryota > Viridiplantae > Streptophyta > Magnoliopsida > Fagales > Fagaceae > Notholithocarpus > Notholithocarpus densiflorus. Next base: position 28,094 of record JARYZH020000752.1, read on the forward strand.
TTTGTCACCATTGTGGTGCCTTTGGTCATCTAAGACCTCATTGCTCTAAGTTTCATGCTCTTAAAAGAATTAAAAGAAAAGAGAAACTTGAGCTTCTTGGAAGTTGTGCTAAAAAGGGTAAACCGCATTTGAGTGAAATGATAATTTGCACATGTAATTAACTTGTTGCGCACGAGCATATGCAAAATTCAGAGAAATAATTTGGCATGCCATGTTTCAATTTTAAAGGGAGCAAGAAGGATCTCAAGCCCAATAATTATATCTGGCTCCATGCTTTTAGATACCCAAAATTGGGATCTTGAAACTTGGAATGTCAATGAGCAACATTTCTTATTTTTAAGCCTATAAGGCAAATATAAAATTTGCAATTTTGCTTGAAACTTTCTTTTTAAGTTTTTTTTGGGCTTTTGATGGAATAATAAAAGAGACCATCTTAAAAATATTTAAGATTGACGGTAAAAAATAGTTGTCACGTTATTTAGAGTAAATTTCACATGCATATGTATGCCTATAATTCAATACGTTGCCCTATTTACAAAAAGAAAACCGAATAATCTCTGGTTTTAATGCTTGAATTTGAGGTTCTTAAACTTGGAAGTGAAATAAGAATTGCCCCTCCTCTTTAATATCTGAAGCTATAATTTTGTACGGTAATAAATTTTTGCTTCATTTTCTCAAACGACTAAAAATTGAGATTTATTATTTTGGGCAAAGCAATAATACTGGATTTCATCTTTCCTATTTTAGCAAGACATATTGGGAAATAAGAGCGGTGATAAAGCATCTCTTTATTTTTCTTTACTAAACAACATGAGTTTTCAACTTTTATTTTTTATTTTTTATTTTTTTTGAGGAGGGAGTTTTCAACTTTGTCTGATATCTAGTGTAGTATTCTTGAAAATATCTAACATATTTGACTGACTACTCTAAGGAGCATTTATAAAATTAATTTTCATTAGGAAAGTAACAGTTGAAAGTAGAAACATATAATTACTAACTCTCTTTATCTAGAAATTCTTTAAATTCTCAAATTTAATTTCAAAATTCTAAAAAGGCAACCAAATAACTTTTGGTTTTAATGCCTTTTAAATTTTGAAAGGCATTAATGTTTGACTTTACATATTTAACATCCAAAATTACAATATATAATTTTGGTAAGATAATATATTTTTGGCTTCATTTTTCTTTAAATTTCAAAATTAGTATCTTTAAATTTGGTAGAATAACGAAAGTTGAGAGCCTTTATCTTAAATGGTCCTTATACTTAAATACTGTAGCACTACAAATTCGTAACCACAAACAACAATCTTAACGTAAGTATTATTATAAAATAAGGTGCATGAGAGGTAGGTGTTGGGTGTATTAACTAATGGGCTACTAGGTCGATATAAGCATCACAGAAACTCATTTACCATGTAAAGAAGATATCATAGTTTGTAACCGAAGTAATATCTCCTGTTTTTTAATATTTGCTTTCAATCTATATTAGTCAAAGGCTTGTTAATGATTCATTTCAAATGACATAAGAAACAATAACATGAAATTGGTGAATACGATAAGCATGAAAGGCACATGGTGACACGTGCTGCTAGTGGATAACAGAAGGCTTGGCCGCATGGGTCAACCACCATCTTATTATCACTTTAGCCTCATGAGTATGACACATGGGCTTCAGGATTGCCCCATCTTCTGATGGATGGCCTAGACTAGCAAAACATAAGCAATTGAGTTAGGTTTATTAGATAACATACCAGGCACCAAGCGGGTCTGAAGAAAACCACAAAGATTTATCCCTTTTGTGTCCTCTCTTGTCTAGCCCCCTCCTTTACGATTTTGACACTCCTAGTGACGTGAAATGTCCAAGAGGTATGATTGAAGAAAATTTCAACTCAGATTGGGGGCAGCACTAAGATGTGGGGCTTAAGAAGCTCGTTGTTGTTGTTATGGACGATGAGCGAGATTTGTTTTGTTTTTGTTTTTGTTTTTGTTTTTGTTTGTTTGTTTGTTTTTTGTTTTGTTTTTTTTTTTTTTTTTTTTTGGAGTGTCTGCAGTAGTGAGGCTTGTCTCGATCCGGCCAAAGATTTTTGAGGATAGCTGATGGTGTTGTTGCGATGGCCATGGACATATCTATGGATCAGTTAATTAAGATCGTTCATTGGAGTGGTTGTGGTCATTTTTTGTCTATTGACGTGTGGATATGCATTTTTCATCGATGGTTTTGGGACGAGCTTAGCATTTTCAGTATCCATGGTTCTAGATTGAGCAGGGAAACCTTTTTGTCTCAGGAAGAGTTGAATGGCTAGTCTCTCCCCACAGACGGCGCCAAATTGATGATGCCATAATTGTCAGTTGGGTCACTCGTCCAATCCGGAGCATTAGACGATCTTGTAGGACCTGCAAGATAAAAGAGAGATAGATTGAAGAGACCACCGGGTTGTGTACGGTGAGGGAGCCTCTGATGCTTAAGTTAATATCAGCCCATATATTTTGTATATAGATAGTGTTTTGTAGTAGTTTTTGAGCTATCTTAGAAAATGGACAGATTGTCCATTTTATAGGTGACTTAGGTAGCTGTTGGACATAAATGAGGATGACTATTACCCTAATTGTAACGTTCTTTGTCTTGGATGAGAGAGTTTAAGACTTTTGATGGTCGTTATTGAATGTGTTGGGCGGTTACTCATCTATCTTTGATGGCCTACTAATGATGTAATGATCATCCATTAAGATGGACGACCTTAATGGTTTTTATGGACTCATCAAGGTTGATTTGAATTCCCATCTTAATTGAGTAATGCTACAAACACAATATTGGATGAATGATTGCTTAGTTATGTATATTTAGGAGATGTAACTTATAGCATTGGTAATGAAACTATCATGCAACGAATTCAAAATATGAAAACTCGTAGAATGAAATTATAAAACTTTATGTATTTGCATGCATATTTTGTAATGTTGATATATTCAAGTTTTTTTAATTAAATATTTTTTTTTTTATAATTTAAGTTTCTTAGTGACCATCCTAAAAAAATTTCCTAGAACCGCTACTATGAAGTTAGATTTAATAAATTTTTACTAAAACTTCAAAAATACTCCTATAAATTTAGCTAATTATTTTAAAATAAAGGTCTAATAATAACATTGTCATAAAATAATTTCATTCATTTTCTTCTATGTTACTTCCAAACAATGATATTTAAATATATACCATTTCATTACATTCTTTTATGATCATTCTATTTTATTCTATTCCATTTTTTTTATAAGCCCTCCAACGAAGTCTTAAAAAAAAACACTTATCTTACAAGAAGTCAGTTTAGTTCACGTCGGTGGACAAAAAAGTACAAACCAATTAGCAGGGTGGCAAGAGAACTTAGAGCATCAGCAGTGGGCTTCTCAAATGCCAAATTGTAAAGTACATTTGGCATTTGGGCCCAAATTGCTCTAGCAACTGGATGGCTATACCTGGGACCGGCAAAATTTTTTTGGCATAGCGCTACAGTGCGATCTCATATGTGAGATTGCACTGTAGCACTATGCCATCCAAAAAAATTTTATTTTAATAGCGCACAGTCCGTTCAACCCCTCTCTCTCTCTTGCTACAGTACCGGGTTTTGCTTTCTCATCCCCTGTCTCTCTCTCGCGCCATCAAGCTTCTCTCTTTCCCTCGCTTTTCTCTCCGATCACCAAGCCGCTGTCTCACCAAGCCTCGCTTTTCTCTCTGTTCACCAAGCCATCGCTGTCACCAAGCCTCGCTTTTCTATCTGATCACCAAGCCGCTGTCCGAATCACCAAGCCTCTGCCTCTGCCGATTCACCCTCACCCATCTCCAAATCCATTTCACTGTCACCAAGCCTTGCTTTTCTCTCCGATCACCAAGCCGCTGTCCGAATCACCAAGCCTCTGCCTCTACCTCTGCCGATTCACCAAAGCTCCGTCGGTCTCTCAAATCAAATCAAAATCAAAATCAAAATCAAAGCAATTTACTAGGTGGGTTTTGATCCATGTTCGAGTTTTTGTGTTTGTGTTTCTTTTCTCTTTCTGCAAGAAAAAGGGGGATTCAGCTTGTGTTTGTGTTTGGATTTTGATCTAAGAATTGCTGTTGATGTTTGCAAAGGTGGGATTCAGCTTCATCACGAGGGGTTTTCGCTTGCTGTCGGATTAGCATCTTCAGAAAGTTTGCTCAGGTTCAACTTCAATTACCAATATCCCAATTTTATCAAAATCCCAATTTTATTAGATAATTGTTGTTCTTGTTTACTGATTTTTTCTTCAACAAATTAATATGTTGTATGCAAAGGTTCTATCAGTGGTTTTTGTTGTGTTCAATTCTATGGTTTTATTTGATTTCTATTTGTACATGTTGGCCATGTATGGGCTGTGTTTGCAGAGAATATATTTTGAGTTATATTTGCTGCTGTAATAAGATTGATTATATAGAGTCTATATTGTTATGCTGAAGGGTTTCATTTTTGCTTATAATAGGATTGAAAAACTTGTATGCTGAAGGGTTTCCGGATAATGGAGTCTATATTGTTAGCTTGAGCTTAAAATCTTCTCTCTGACTCTCTTAAATTCTTTTCTGGTCATTATATTGAGAATAAACTTAATTGATTTTTCCTTTATTCGTAATTGCTAGATTTGAAGTGCTCCAAATGTTTGGTACCGTCAAATTGAGCTGGTGGCTTTTTCTATTGCAATCTTCACTCTTGGATTCCAAATTTTAATTTACTGTAATTTGTATGTATTAAGTGAAGTAACTTACACTTGGTCCAACTGGTTAGTTGGATTAAGCTGAAAATATATAAGAAGTCTCTCACACTCTAATGCTTTTTTATTTTGTCTCGAATAAATTTATTTGGTATCAGGATCTAAATTTAGACAAGTGCAGTAATTGAGCAACTTGTATACCGATCCAATTACTTGGTTATTTCAGATTAAGCTACAAAACACATACACACACACATGCAGTTTTCTACTATAACCTTTCTTGTTATGAACTTCATTTGTTAGTTTGAGATCAAATGCTTTATTTGTATGGCTACATTTCAAATTCAGAGTAAACCACAATACAAGTGGTCCCTTAGGTTCATTGTGTTGGCTTAAACTGAATTAAATCCTAATTCATCAGGAGGGTGTATATTGAGTTGGGTTTCGTCTAGTTCTGTTAAATAGTCAAGTATGATCATTTCTACCTACATATAAGAGAAGCTGGATTATTCGGTGTCTTCTGGAATATTTAACTATTTTCTCATCATGCCATGTTGTTATGAAACTTACGCATTTGATAGTTCCAGCCTTCCAGTATTGTTGCATATATTATGACAATGTCTTTTTGGTGTTGGAAACTTGGAATAGGGTTGATCAGTTGTCTTAGGCTCTGAGTAGGCCTTATTATGCCTAGATGCTTTGTGTATATACCATGCCTTTTAATTGTTGTGGTAGTTATTAAGCATCCTTTGGGGCTCATGATTGCTTGCATACTCGAGTTTTCAAATTTCAATGTTGACATTTTCTTTGATTAAGGGTGTAACTGTGTAAGTACTAATTATAGTCAAGAAACAACTGTTAGACCACCATGTTTTTGGAAATGAGTTTGTGATTGGTTTGCTTAAGTGTAGAAAGGATGTAGAGCGTGCATTTGGAGTGCTTCAAGCAAGATTCGCAATTGTGCGTGGGCCTGCAATATTTTTCTATAGTGAAACGCTCCAAGACATCAGGAAAGCATGCGTAATTCTTCATAACATGATCATTGAGGATGAGTGAGATGTAAATGAAGCGGTGGAAGTAGATTATGAGCGAATTGATGACAATCCTACTATACAACTGTCACGAGAGAACACAAATGAATTTACGGAGTTCATTGAAACCCATCAATGTATTCGAGACCATAAAATTCATTCTCAACTCCAATTAGACCTCATTGAACATTTATGGCAATTACAAGGGGAGTTGTAGGAACTTAAGTGTGTGAGTTATGCATGTGGGGTTTTATTGTAATTTGATATATGTACGAGTCTTCCAAAGACAACATTGATGGTTATGTATGTGGATTGTATCTATATATATGTATGTGGATTATAAAAGTTGGTAGGTTGAGTACATTGATATTTGGCAAGTTGCATGTATATATATGTATATGGAATTTAAAATTGGCAGGTTGAATACATTGATATTTGGCAGGTTGTATGTATATATATGTATGTAGATTTTTTAAGTTGGCAGGTTGAGTACATTGATATTTGGCAGGTTGCATTTATATGTATGTATGTGGATTTTTAAAGTTAGCAAGTTTGAGTAAATTGATATTTGGCAAGTTCTTTTTCAAAAAAAAAAAAAACGAAAAATTGGCAGGTTCTATATATATATGTGTGTGTGTGTGTGTGTGTGTGTGTGTGTGTGTGTGTGTGTGTGTTTGTGTGTGTGGATCATTAAAATTGGCAAGTTGAATACATTAATATTTGACCAGATGCATCTATAAATATGTATGTGGATTTTACATTAATATTTGATAGGTTTGATGGAATATATATCTATGTGGATTTTTAAAGTTAGCAAATTTGAGTACATTGATATTTGGCAAGTTCTTTCTCAAAAAAAAAAAAAAAAAAAATGGCAGGTTGTTGAAATAGTTGGAAAAAAATTGAAAAAAAAAATGGCAGGTTGTTGAAATAGTTGGAAAGAAATTGAAAAGAAAAAAAACTGGCAGGTTGTTGAGGATGACCGTTGGAGTAGTTGAATTTGAAAAAAAAAATGAGGGTTGGAAAAGTAATAATAAAGAAAGATTAAAAAAATAATATTTTAATAAGATGGTAAAATAATAGAGTTTTGAGATGCTGGGTGTATTGTAAAATGGTATGGTATAATTAATAAAGTAGCTTTTTGAGATGGTAAAATAAGATGAGATATGAGATCCGGATGTGGATGCTCTTAGGGAAATATTAACACATAATTTTTTATTTATTTATTTTATTTTTTATGATGGAAAATATTAACACATAATAAAGTCACTTTTTTTTTTTTTTGGTGAACGTAGGACGTAGCCAACTTAATTGACAACAATAGATGTGAATGGACATTTATTTCCAATGGCAGTCGTTCTTATGTCTACATTCTTTTAACACGTTTTTTGACGTTCTGAAGGAATATAGATTCATTTTTTCCAAAGAAATCTATCATTAGTACTATCTCCATATCCCATAAAAAAAAAAAATAGTACTATCTCCATAATTTTAGTATTTTTCAGTACATCTAAATTCAAAATTCTATTTCTCCGTTACCTACATTATTAAAAAGGAAAAAGAAAAAAAAGACATATTTGTAAATTACAAATCTACTTCTTGAACGATGAATCTCCTTCTAAGGAGAAATACTATATTTACAATATATTTATAATTAATTCTATATAACAGATTGTTACGAATTGTTATTAATAAAGTAAAAAATAATTTTAATAATAAATTTAAATTAGAATCAATAATAATTAATTACTTATAATTTATTATAAAAAATATTATAAAAATATTGTAAACATATTAACTTTCTCGAGAGGAATGAGCTCATTATTTCTTGACCATTAACAATCTTATTTGCAGAAACTAATAACATTACTTTATGAATTTTCTTTTCCCATCGCTATGAGAAGTCAACAAACTAAACGGGACAAAGACAAAGTAGCCTAGTCAAATTATGGGACCTCAAATTGTTCTTTTCTTTTCAAGGAACTGTTTTTTTTTTACACATTCTCTGATTCACACTCGCACACAAACCCTCACACCCTTTTCATTTTCTCTCTAATTCCTTCACACAATGGCCAAGCTTCAACTTCTTCTCCTCACACTCTTTTGCGTTTTCCTCCTACTCCCTTCCTCAGCTTTTGGAGATTGCACAAGTGACACCGAGGATGAAGAACATGACAAAACCCAAGCTCTCAAATATAAACTAGCTGCTATTGCTTCCATTCTTGTAGGGGGTGTAATTGGGGTTTGTATTCCAATACTTGGAAAGACCATACCAGCTCTGCGTCCCGAGAAGGACATCTTCTTCTTCATCAAGGCCTTTGCTGCCGGCGTGATATTATCGACCGGGTTCATCCATGTTCTCCCGGATGCTTTCGAGAGCTTGACATCGCCGTGTCTGAGTGAGAGCCCGTGGCAGGATTTTCCATTCACGGGGTTTGTGGCGATGGTATCCGCCATCGGGACTTTGATGGTTGATGCCTTTGCATTGTAAGGGCACAAAAATCAAGCTGTCCAAACCCACCTAGAACAGTGAAATTAGTGCAGCCCAACTAGGCCCAAATCAATAGATATTTGTAAGAGATTGGGTTAAAAACAAAGGAGAAGGGGCTTAGCCCGAGGACAATAACAAGGCCAGAATGATTGAAGATCAAAGTTTATATATATGAGGCTTATTACAAGCTAGCCCGAAGAGGCAGTTCTTACACAGAATGGTACACTGTTCACTTTCTTTTTCTCAATGTTCTTCTTCTAATTTCCCCCCTCCCCCTTTATTTGGAAGTTCTTATCCCTTATATACTTCCCAGTCCATCATATCCTGGCCCTTCATCTCCACCTACCCAGACTCTCCCTATGACACTTGTCCCCTTAAACTTCTGTTGAAGGTGGTAGAAAGAGCTGCTTAGCTATGAATTCCACTGTTCAGGTCATTTCCTCATTAATGCAGTTGATAAAGCTGTTGCCAGACATTTAATGTGGAGGTAGCAGGTGGACTCTCACTGGAAACTTCCTTCACCTTCCATGACTCTCTCTCTATATCCCATCCTCTTCATCCGCACTTTCCATAAGTCTTTTGTCTCTTTTCATCCTATCCTCGGGTAGATCCCCTCTTCGAGCTCATGATACCTCAATAGTGATAACTACAGCTCATTATATCCTCCCTCGGTCCTCGGGCCCCCACTTTATTATTATTATTATTATTATTATTATTATTATTATTATTATTATTGAGAGGCCAAGAATGTATTGACCCATTTGGTAACTTAATCAATTAATTTAGCCAAGTGAAATTAATTAGATTCAATTACATGCAATAAGCGTGGTAGCACAAACAAATCACCAACTAAGTTAAATGCAGCTAAAAATAAATTTGACACAGGTGATTTGTTTACAAATGGGAAAAACTACCGAGGCAAAACCCCACCAGGTGAATTAAAGGCCACCACTCTCGAGAATCCACTATTATCAAAACAAGTAGTTACAAGTAAAGGAATCCCAGTACCTTATACCAACCTACAGTTGAACCCTTACCCCAGTACACAATTGGACTTGTAATGTAGTGACAATCTACCAATCGATGCACGGATCCCAATACGTGATTAACACACCAACTTGTGAAAGATGTTGACTACAAAGTTCTTCAGTTCATCCACACGATGAAGATCAAGAAGCTCCTTAGTTACAAAATCTTATGGCGTACAAACGCAGCAACTTCTTCAAGAGAAAGATGAACTAGGGCAAATTGTCTCCGGTCACAATATGCATTAATAATACCTTTGCATCAAATTGCATCAACTGAGACGACCCTTGAAAAAATCCTTATATATGTCTAGGGTTGTGAGAAAAGAAACCCTATACAAATAACTTGGATATACGTGAAAAACAGATCTGGAAATCTGAATTTCATAATTCTCGATAGATACAGCTGTCGAGCTATCTGTCAAGCTTCGAATATTAAACCTCGATAGATACATCTGTCGAGATATCTGTCGAGATTTAGTGAACATCACTTCTTCACTTGATTCTTGGACAGATTTGTATGGTTTCAATACTTAGACTTGAACTCTTGTTCCTTGAAGTATTAAACACATCCTAAATCTACCCAATTACAAGTAAAGTGCATTTTGTCAAAAGATTAGCCAATTCTATATAACATATGTTCTTAACATGTTCCACATATGTTACAATCCTAGTGTCCCACATGGATTAAGTTTATGCTTAACTATGTGTTTATAAGCTCTTGAACACCTTCCCCTTCCAAGCCGATTTTCAAGGGTCAGTTCTACCCATGGGTTTCTAACAGCATGCTTAGATGTATGATGATTAGGGTTTATGTTGTGATAAATGCCTTGATGCCATGAGAAGCATGATAGATGAATGCTAGGATGATGTGAGATGTCATGCTAGATGAATGCTAGGGGATGCCACAATAGATGTATAGTTAGGGATGTTTGATGCCATGTTGATTGTTAGATGTATGTTAGTGTGTGTGTGTGTGTGTGAGTTAGATATAAGTATTGAGTGTGCCTTTAATAGGGTTAAGACATAAGACACAATGATGAGAAACCAACCTTAGGGTTGGGCAATTTTGGGAGTCTAACACCTTCCCAAGGCCGTACCTTAACTCCAAACCCATCTCTGGTAGTAAGATCAAGAGGTCCTTCCTTGAGAGGACGTTATGTATATGATTCCTAAGCCATTGCAAAAACTAGGTGGCGACTCTCCCTTTGCGCCCACACACACCTGTTAACAGTAAACAATAAATGAATTTGTTTGATTCTAGGGTCAAGTCTTTTATCTTAAAAGAGACACACACAAAAACAAAAAACAAAAATAAAATTATTTATATATATATATATATATATCAGACCTTTATGTCCCATATTTTAGGGATAGTTTCATTTATCTTCTATTACATTTGGCTAGGCTAAAAATAGAGAGGATAGAAAAGGTGTGGGAGTTGCATAATTAAAATTAAAAGTGTAAATGTACTTTTTGTCCTTATATTTTTGGCTCATTTTTATTTTGGTCTCTACTTTTATATTTTACCGCTTTTAATCCCTAAAATGAAAAACGCGTTCCATTTTAGTCTCTACTGTTAACTTATCAACGGAAATTGCTTACGTGACAAACAGAGTGCACTGTTGGCATACTAAATGCTGACGTGACCATTAAAATAATATTAAAAAATTGTATTTAGCATTTTAAAAATGGCATATCAACATTTTAATTTAAAAAAATGCTACATCAGATAAAACAATAAAAAAAAAATTCTAAACTATTTTTAAAAAGAAACTAAAAAATAAATATTTTTTTTCTTTTCATTATCTTGTTGGAAGAGCATGTTCTTCCTCAAATAACATGTTTGGCAGCAACAATTTTTTTTTTTTTTAAATTAATATTTTTGTTTCTTTTCTTGCTTTTTCTTAGCAACCAAACATCAACCCAGCCATCACCAAAACACCAAAACATCTCAAATCCAAAACACCAAAACTCATTAAGAGCAAAACCCAGCAAAAATCATCTGATTAAGAGAGACTTGTTTGGGAGATGAGGAGCTTGAGACATTTAGGTCTGATTTTGAGCGAAATAGAGATAGTGGGTTGGTTAGAGAAAGAAAGAAAGCACCATTATAAATCTCAAATCCTAAATGTTTTCCTTTGCAAAACTAATGGTTTCTCCAAATGGCTCTCTTTGACTTTCATTTTCCATGCGTTCCTGTCTCTACTAATTTCTTTAGAGCCCTATCTTAGCTTGAAGTGTTGCCTCAAATTCCAGTCAACTTCCTTGAATTGGCTAAAAGACCAAAGAGTTTTTATTGGATGACAGGTATTAGGAGGAAGATACATGAGAACCCAGAACTTGGGTTTGAGGAATTTGAGACCAATAAGCTTATTAGAGCTGAGCTTGACCAGATGGGCATCCCTTACAAATACCCAATTGCTGAAACTAGTGTTGGTGGATACATCAGGACCGGTTCACCTCCATTTGTTGCAATCCGAGCAGATATTGGATGCTTTTGCTATGCAAGTTTGCTTCAATTTTTGGGTTTTTTTAGCTTAGCTTCTTGTGTTTAACTTTTTTTTTTTTTTTTAATGGAACTATTATGTGAAAGATTGTGGGGAACTAATTTGAGATGGAAGTTTTGGGGTTGAAGTTTTTTTTTAAAGTGTGTAATTGTGTAAGAAAATGCTTAGTAAAATGTTGTTTTGTTTAATAACATTAACAATATAAGTCATATTATGTGGAAGAACACAAAGAACGTTCTTTCAAAAAAAAAAATTTTAATTATCTTTTCTTTTTTTTAAGTTAGAAATTCAAAAAAAATTAAAATTTTTATGTGATTTTTTATTTATTTAAATGTTGACATGGCATTTTTAAAATGCTAAATACAATTTTTTTTTTAATATTATGTTAATGGCCACGTCAGCATTTAGTGTGCCAACAGTGCACTTTATCTACCATGTAAGCAATTTCCGTTAGTGAGATAATAGTAAGGACAAAAATGGAACGCATTTTTTTATTTAGGGACTAAAAGCGGTAAAATAAAAAAGTATGGACCAAAATGAAAATGAGTCCAAAATGTAATGATCAAAAGTGCATTTACGCTAAAATTAAATTAGATTTCTCAACAAAAAAAAAGGGGGTAATTGTAATAAACCCACTTGTAGGTTGGCCCGAAATCATTTTGCCCACCTATGGTTTGAAAAATGTCACTTTGCCCAACTGAAGTTCATTCAGTTTGTCTCCCGTAATTTACCTCTGTTAAAAATAGGAGTAAATATGTATTTTTGCTCTCATTTTATGTCTCTCTCCTCCACACAAAAAAAAAAATATATATATATATATATATATACGCGCGCGCGCAAAGACAAGTGAAAACAAGATCAAAAAGTGAGAGTTTTGTAAAATTAAAGAACATCCAACCAAGACAATCATCCAACCAAAATTAAGAACATGCAACCAAAACAATCACCCTCATGAAACACCACATTTTCCCAAGAAACAAAATGGTTCAGCCACCATCAAACCCACAGAGAAAGATAAAAAAGAGACTTGAACACAACCGATTCAAACCCAGAAAAAACTCTTCAAACAAAGAAACCCACTATCTCATTGCCATTGTCTCATAACAAACTGTGTCATGGCCATTACCACCACATATATTGATGAATGCAAAGAGGCAATAAAAACTGTACAAGCAAACAAACTTGTGTAAAAGATCCAGGAAGTTTTCATTGTTTGTGTATCTTGGGAGTTTGAGCAAAGAAAGAGAGAGAGTTGGGTTTGGGCCTTTGGGGTGTTTGAGCAAAGAAAAAGAGACAAAAATTAACATTTGAAAACCCATGTTCAAAAAGTGTTGTTTTATTACCCATTCCTTTGAGAGACTGTATACTTAGAATAAACATGATAAAAGAAGTATTACGATTACGATATACACTATGTCAAATAAAAAACACAAAAGGATGCGAATTGTATTATTTACGAATTACAACCACCCCAACAGTTTCGTCCCCTTCCCAGAAATTCATTACTCTTTGAATCCCAAATACTTCATCTTCAGAAACTTTTTCACACACTCTCACTAAAACCCAAAGCGATAGTAATGGCAAATGCAACCTCTGCATTCGCACCAATGGTTGAAGAGGTAAAGTAGAAGATTGAACTAGTGTTCAAACTTGTAAGTATTATTATATTTTTTTGGGCAGAGGTCTTGAAGTTTAATTTTTCAACTTTTTGATCTTGTTTTGTATTGTTTTTTTATATATTTTTTGTTTTGAGAAGAGAGATATAAAATGGAAGCAAAAATACATATTTGCCATTATTTTTAACCGAAGTGGGTTACGGGAGACAAACTGAGTGAACCTCAAATGAGCAAAATGACACTTTTCAAACCACAGGTAAGCAAAGTGATTTCAGGCCAAATCACATGTGAGTTTACTACAATTACCCCAAGAAAGAAAGAAAAAAAGACGAAAGAGTAGGGGATAAAACTATATACTCCTATTTTGTATCTTAAACCATAATTCGTCCAGCACTCATAGCTACACCATTTTCATTGATAAACGTAATCACAAATTACCTTGATTAATTCCAATATGCAACCACTTTGAACTTTTGCAAACCCCGGTTGCATGTAACAGACAGGCAAAATACCAAAACCATCACTCAACTGCACTCATCAATAATAATATTCCATTTTTACCAAAGCAGTAATTAAAATTGAGCGATTTTCACATAGATCTCAAAGCCGCAATTATGAAATTCACTTAAGCACTCACATCCATTAATCTATACTGACAAAGCTTCAGCATTTCAACACAAGATCAATGCAGTAGTCCGCAATGAACGCCATTTAAGGTTGAATCAGGATATTATGAAACCAACTGGAAACTCTATACCAACCATAGTTCTATCTCCATCCCAAAAATAATAATAGGTTTATATTCTTGATTTAGGCTGTAAAATTCCCAGATCCCCAAGATATTTTCCAAAGCAATCCTCAGTAACTTTCCAAACTCGAAAGATATTCAGCACAAAGAATCACAGAAGGAGAAAGTGCCCTCATTAACTTCTCCATGTAAATTGCTTTGCCTGCTTTTCAATTTTAAATGACTGCTCCAGTTTGGCAATCAAATATTATGTCCCAAATAATTCATTTGGAGACTACCTGCCAAATATTATACGTATCACAAACAATCCACAAAATTTTGTCAAGCATAAAGAAATCTTAACTTAAAGCTCCACTTACCACTTTAGGTCTCTTGTACAAGGCCTCCACTCCACAATCCTATGGAGACTCTCTACATGCACAAATTCATGTATCAAGAAAACAAAACAAAATAACCACAAAAGGAAAAATTCAACCTCCAATCAAATGCTAACAAAACTGAGAAAAAGATTTTGAAATGTGTCCTATCCTGCTTATTGGTTTCCAAAATTTACAACCTGCTCTCGGCTAATAGGGAAATGTCTAAAATCCCAATACTCCAGTTTCTTTTCTTACCCCATAACTTCTCATGAAACAAACAGAAATGCAAGGAAAAAAAAGTCTACAATATTAAGTTTTCAGGAAAAAGATACCTATCCAAAAAAAAAAAATGTTTTTGAGAAACAAAAACAATATGTCCAATTAACTCACTTAGACGCAAGTTGTGGAGTAATTATTGTCTTGTATCCCAAATAAATAATAATAACTATAAAAATGTGGTCACACACCTCCCTCATTAATGGGTTTTGCAGCAAGGTAGATTCCAATGGAGCTGAAAAAAATTTCAGAGAGATGCTATCTTGTGGTTTAGAATCTTTAGATCCTAAAGTTGTGACATGCAGCGTACATATTGGGAGTTTTTGTAACAAGTGTAAACTTGCAAAAGCATGCCCCTTTTCTGAACTGATGCTGATGAGCAAGTTCTGTCCTAATGATGTTATCTTTCCTTAACTTTTGAATGGGATTGCAAATACTCCATCCACTGCAATTCCCAAAGAAAGCAATGACCCTCAAGAGAAGAAATCTGTTTCTGGATATTTTTGGAAGGAATTTGTCAGGTAGATATGTTCAAATAAGTGTGTATAATGCTAATAACCTCTTATCCTGATTTGGTCACACTATCCAAAATTTTCTAATAATCACATTGGATGCAAGTATCAAGTTGATTTTTTTTTTCAACTTAAAGAAACAAAACAGTATAAAACAGGAAAAAAAAATTGCACTACTATAATTTCATGCATTTACTCAGTTGCCAAACTAAGGTTGTGGTAAAGCTAATTCTCCATCCTCTCTTACTCAAATGCAACGCTTATGTAAAACTGAAAGTCCCAAAGATCTCCATTAAAGTGATCAAGTGAAAACATTTTTCACAACACTAGCTGATTTAATCGCATTTATTTTAGAAATACCATTTTACCATTTCTTTCTTCTTATAGCCTGTTTAGTCTAGCTCATAAGCTTGCTTATTTTTTAAGCCAATTTATGTACAGATTTTTAAAGCCTCACTTTTTTAAAACTATACTTTTACTAACTTATTTTTTAAGCAAAATAAAACAATGACAGTAAGCTATCCCAAACATACAATCATGTAATGAATTTCTCATGGAGATATCATGATTGTAAGCCTATTTTTCCCAAGCCCACTATGTTCAATGTCAAAAGGCAACATGGATATGTTCAGGTCCGTAATAGATATCCCGAAGCATCCAACAATTACAAAGCCATGGATCATTTTCCCCCATTAAATTATATCATTATGATTTATCATTTCTTGTACAATTAAACACATGAAAGGCATTATTCTATTCAATAATTTACTTATGCAAATCAAATATGTTGCATACAGTGTACATTCTACTTATTTGGCATACAAGTAACTGGTCAATAAACTCAGAAGGTAAGATTTTTCAGGTGCTCTATAAAACTGAAGAACAGCCAAACTTCAGGGACAACTTCTTTTTTTTTGATAAATAACGGAATTGTATTAAACAAAAGCCCAAGTACACCGGGGGTGAACATGGAAAACAGTACATCAAACACAAATTACAAAGATCAAGCATTTCTAAAAAATTAGAACAAGGGAATTCAGGGACAACTTCACAGCACTACAACAAGAATGACCATATTATTCCCTTGTACAGTCCCTGTGCATCAGGGTAATATTTTTTTGCTACACTACTTTTATTTATTTTTTTCAATAAATATTTTTATTTGCTGAAAAAAAAATGACCATATTATACACAATATTACAATTACAATTATATAATAAACAAAATAGTGCTACATACCTCCAAAAGTGAAGTCAAGTTTGCTTCAATATCTTGTTAACATCAAGATTTGCTTTGATAGAATAAGAATCAGTTAATGTAGTATTTACTTGTCCTTGAATGGCACCCAAATGCCTGCACAAGCACCACAAAATGAGATAAATCCAATATCAAAAACAGTTATCCTGAAACTTTTAAAAATTAAATGCACAGCCCATTAAGAAATTACCTACCATACAATGATGTCAATCCAGATGGATCTTCAAGAGACTCTTTATAGATTCACCAATCATACGACCAACATGTGTGTTTGAAAGGCACCTTAACGAAGAAGATGTAAGGAGTTTGAGACTTTTGTATTAAGTGATGGTGATATTTAGGGATACCACAGAAATTTGTTGGTCCAAATTTCTTATATATATAACAGAGCAAGATGAGGGATTTCAATTTTTTTTTTTTTTTTTTGCTTCTTCCCTACCCCACTAAGACTTTGGCTTGTTGATCATTAGACTTGTAGTCTTCAATCAAGGCTTCTAAAATAAATAAAGCCTCAGAAGACCTTCCTCGAGGAAGATATTGGTTTAATTTCAGTGAGTATTTGACAGCAGTTTGGAGCTCATGTTCGTTCAAAGTACAGGAGATAATGTTTTTCCATTCCTTTGATCTTCCTTCCAAGCAAATGCCATGTAGCAAGGCAGAAAAAGAAACAGAATCTAGAAGGAAACCCTTACCGATCATCTTATCACACAACTGCAAAGCAATTTTAACCATTCCATATTGGCAAAGGCAGATGATAATAGAATTATATGCCGCAGTTACTTGAACCCATCCATCCGATACCATCTTTCCAAAAAAATCCAAAAACATAGACTTCTCGACCTCCTGAAGCTCATTGCTTTCCTTGGGAATTGCAGTCAGTGCAATATTTGCAAACCCATTTACAAGATAATGAAAGGTAACATCATTAGGAGTGCACTTGCTCATCAGCATCAACTCAAAAAAGGAGGCAGCTTTTGCAAGTTTACAATCTTTACAAAACCTCCCAATAAGTATAGTGTATGTGACAACATTAGGCTCCAATCCACAAGATTGCATCTCTCTGAAAAAAATTTCAGCTCTATTGGTATCTCCCTTGCAGCAAAACCCATTTATGAGGGCAGTGTATGTGACCACATTTGGCTTGCATCTCTGTTTCACCATTAGCCCAAACATCTTTAGTGCACCATCCAAGTCATGCTGCTTTACATACCCATCAACAAGGGTGGTATAAGTAAATACATCTGGAACATGATGCCCTTTCCTCATTCTAATGATGCAAGAAAGTGCATCTTTCATCATTCCAAATTTGCAAAAACCTTTAATCAAGGCATTATACCCCACAACACCAGGGTCTATACCCTTTTCAATGACGAGTTCAAAGAGTTTTTTGGCCTCCTGAATGTCACCATTTCTGATGAATCCATCCACCAAAGTGGCATAAACAAAAGCATCAGGTTGTACATTTTGGTCAAGCATATCAGCAAAGAGCAACTTAGCAGTAGGAAACCTCCCTTTCTTGCAAAGTCCACTTATTAAAACATTATAAATACCAGCATCAGGCAATACTCCCTTTTCCAACATTTTTTCTCGCATGGTCAATGCAACATCAACCTCCCCTGCAACAATAACTCCATGGATGAGAGCACCATATGAAACCAAATCAGGCTTATGTCCTCCTTCTGTCATCTTAATAAGCAAATCTAAGGCCCTATAGTATTCCCCTTGTCTACAATAAACATGTATAAGAGGAGTATAACTAAACTTGTTCGGCATTACTCCCCTTTTCATTGCCTGCTCTAGAAATTGATAAGCTTCCTCAACCTTCCCCTCTTTACACGAGCCATTAATAAGAGTATTATAAGTTACAATATCTGGCTCACAACCACTCTCAATCATCCTCCCCATTATCTCCACCACTTCAATTGTACAACCGTGCTTATATCGAGCATCAATTATATTGTTATATACTCGAGCATTAACTTTCAAACCCCTCTCTTTCATTTCTGACAAAAGTCGGTCAATCGCTTCAAAGTCCCCTTCCTTGCAAAACCCATTTATCATAACCCCATAAGTTTCCAGTGTAGGTAAGAACCCTTTCAATTTCAACTCCTTAAAAAGTCCATTAGCACTTTCAAATTCACCTTTATTGCAATAACCATCAATGAGTGTATTATAAAACACAACATTTGGTATGCAACCCTCCCCCCACCTATCTTCAATCAACTCCCTACCTTCCTTGACCTTCCCATCCTTACATAAACCCCTAACCATAATACAAGTACTATAATTATCCACACAAAAATTCTCAAGCATTTTATCATACACTTGGCATGCAGTTTCAATTCTCTGATGCTTCACAAGAACATTAAGCAATGAATTGCATGCAAAAACACTCGGCACACAATTATGTATTTCACCCACCACATAATACAATTCAACAGCCTTATCCACCAATCCAGAATCCGCATAAGCTTGAATCACAACACTTAATGCTTCACAAGTCGGCTTTAGTTCCTCAAGTTTCATTCGCTCCAACACCAATTCAATCTCCGAAAACACTCTAAACCTCGCCAAGAGTGTCAAAAGTGAAGAATAAGCAGACCCATTCAGTGAACAACTATACGGTTGCTTTGAGGCCCAATCAAAGAACTTTAGACCCAATTCTACATCATGTATTCGATCTAAAACAAAATGGGCAAAGTCTGAAACAACGACATTGGATTCAGAAAAGAAGCTTTCGAGGGACTGCTCCCACTGGTCTTGGGTTTTGAGGATTTGAATGGTGCCTTGGACATGTTTGATGAAATGCCTGAATGGAAAGGGTGAAGAAGAAGATGCGGGCTTGGGATTGTGAAGGGGTTTGATGCGAGAGAGAAGGGTTTTAGACATGGGAAATGAGGTAAGAGCGTGAATGAGTTCTGGGTTTTTGGGGTTTTGGCGGTTTACTCATATGTGAGTTCCTAAGTGTTTGATATACACATTGACATTATAAATTAACTGACCTGCAACAACCAATCCATAGATATATCATATCATATCAGCTCAAAATGAAAATTAAAAAAAGATATAAAATGCATTTCATTGCCTAAAGGCTATAGTAAGTTTTAATTTATGAACAATTAAGCTAACCTGCTCTAGCATCTCTGGCTCAGCCGATAAGCTAAGTTCCCTCTCACCCCTAGACTTGCTCTTCCATTTACTTCACGTTGTTTTGGCTTTTAGCCGGATCCATCTCTACAGCCACACTCACCATCATCAAAAAAATTGAATAGATCTATAAATATATATATATATTTATATATATATATTTTGCTGAGGGGTAGAGCAGATTTGAACCGGGTCTATTGGAAACGTCAAGAAGTGCCGATTGAGTTGCAAAGCTCTTGGTTGATTAATAAGTTAATTGTATAAAATATATCTTAAAAGATATACTATTAATTATTTTTGAAGTTATAGAATCCACTTCATGATGATTGTTTTAGTGTTGATAGGCTTAGGTCCCATATTGAATAAGATGATCTAACTAGAACCCAATTAATTAACTAATAACTAATTAATTTTTGTGTCCATACCATGTTATATCTTAATTTCTTAGGAATTCACACATCATGTTGTGTTCATATCTATACTTCCTAGGTTATCAAGTACTAAACAAGTAATGAATATATTAAATTTGCAAACTCAAATGAAATACTAACTTCCCAATTTTTTTTTTTTTTTATTTTAATAAAACCATAAACAAAAGTAATAATAACCCAATTCCAAATACACGAAAGAAAATAAACTAGTGGTCACAACGCCTCGCTTACCCTTGGTTTTCAACCAAATAGAGAGAAATTGTTTCAAAATTGTGCTTAGGAAATACATTTTAGAAGATAGTGAGAGAGAGAAGGGGAGAGAGGAGCGTATAGGGAGAGAGATCTTTTTTCTTTCTTTGAGAAAGTACAGTTTTTTTTTTTTTTCATGTTGTTGGAGAGAGATGTACAACCAATTAGCAGGTTAACAAGAGAATTAAGGGAAATATTAACACATAAGTTTCAATCTATGATGTCTATTCTTGATGATAGCTCTTTATCATCAAATTAAGACACTAATTGATCTTAATTAGGAAACTTAGTAGCCTAATGTCGACATTCTTTTAACACTTTTTGACATTTAATCTTAAGAATTCCAATTTCATTTTTCCAACGAGATCATTAAATCTTATTTCCATAATTATATTTTGTTACTTCAAATACGGATTCTTTGGAAATTACAAATCTGCTTCCTAATTCCCACATTGAATTGGATGACCTCATTATTTCTTCATCATTAGCAATGTTAATAGCAGAATCTAATACTATATTCTACCAACGCCATCAAAGGGATCCAAAGTCCAAACCATTAAAGTACGAATTGACCAATTTAACCCTGAAATTCTCATCAACACCCTCACCCGCATCGCCAAAAAAGTGAAACAGGTGCACCCATTTTCGTAATTTAGCATCTAATCAAATTTCCCCGCATTCCTTTCTGAGTTTTCTTTTCCCAGTGGCAACAGAAGTCAACACAAACTAAACAAAGTAGCATAGTCAAATTAAGGGAACCCAAATGAATCCAAATTTTTTGTCCTACTTTTCCTGCTGCACTCTATACTTTACCAATAAAAGTTTGTCATGTGTTAACATAATTAATTAAATACTATCATTATTGACTTATTAATATTATCATTATTAATTAATGATAGTATTTAATTAATTAGGTGAATACGTGACAAATTTTTATTGGTAGAGTATAGAGTAGAGAAGAAAAAGTGGAATAGAAGATTCAAACGGTAATTTTCTTTTCATGGTACTCTTTTTACACTTTCTTTTCGCTCACAAACTCTCTTTTACTCATTCACACGCACACAAACACTACATATTAAATCCCCATACCCTTTTCATGTTCTCTCTAATTCCTTCACACAATGGCCAAACTTCAACCACTTCTCCTCACACTCTTTTGCGTTCTCCTCCTACTCCCTTCCTTAGCTTTCGGAGATTGCACTTGTGACACCGAGGATGAAGGACGTGACAAAACCCAAGCTCTCAAATATAAACTAGCTGCTATTGCTTCCATTCTTGTAGCGGGTGCAATTGGGGTTTGTATTCCAATCCTAGGAAAGACCATACCGGCTTTGCGTCCCGAGAAAGACATCTTCTTCTTCATCAAGGCCTTTGCTGCCAGGGTGATATTATCGACCGGGTTCATCCATGTTCTTCCCGATGCTTTCGAGAGCTTGACGTCGCCGTGTCTGAGTGAGAGTCCATGGCAGGATTTTCCTTTCACGGGGTTTGTGGCCATGGTGTCTGCCATCGGAACTTTGATGGTTGATTCCTTTGCCACTTCGTATTATAAAAGGTCTCACTTCAACTAGGCTCAAAATGGGGTTGGAGATGTGGAGAAGGAAGGAGAACATGAGGGTCACTTACATGTTCATACACATGCAACTCATGGTCATGCTCATGGTTCCGCTTCTTTGGTTGACAACAATTCAGCTTCATCTGACCTTATTCGTCATCGTGTTATATCACAGGTAATTTGAATCTTTTAAGTTCTTAATCAATTTATTTAATCTCACATGGTATTTTCAGCCTTTTAAGTTGTACGGATAAAATCAAATTTTCATCAAGCAGTTTGCATATAAGAGAAAGCTTGGTATTTTCCAGTTCTTTTTATAAGTTGATTTCTGTGTTTCTTTTGTATATATGTGTTTGTATGTTTCTGGTACGGTTCTTGGATGTGTTGTGAATTTTTTTTTTTTTTTTTTTTTTTTTTTCACAGAAGTGTAAATCCTGTTTTCATCAATTTGCATCGGAAATTATCTTAGTGACTCATTTAGTCATGTTTAATATTTTACTATGGTAATTGTGAATTATTGATTTTGATTATGAACTAAATGAAGAGTTAGTACTGTTTAATTATGCTTCTGATTACATTTAGGTTTTGGAGTTGGGGATTGTGGTACATTCAGTCATTATTGGAATTTCACTGGGTGCTTCTGAGAGTCCCAAAACAATAAGGCCTCTTGTTGCTGCACTCACCTTCCATCAGTTTTTGGAAGGCATGGGACTTGGTGGATGCATCTCTCAGGTAATATCACCGCACATGCCATTTATTCTTTCCGCAAATATAAAATCTGTACTAATTATTCGTTTTGAAGAGGCACGTTTTAAGTTAGGTTTTTGATTTTTTGGTTGACTTTCACCCAACTTTTGAATAACATTGAATTAGTTTTTTTGTCAAATTTTTCTGCTCATATTTGGCAAGAGTATTTTTCATGTGTTTTGCAAAATTCCTTACTTATTTCACACGACTCTTATTTTTGATAGATGTTGGACTTTTATTTAAAAACAAAAAATTACTGCGCACCCTTGGCTCCACGAGTACAAAGTTTTTTTGGATGGAGGGTATATAAGAGTCGGGTTTTAAATTTCCTGGAATGAGTTTTACACACATATACACTTATCTTAACTTAGAGTAGAATTTCTATCATGTATAGGGTAAGAGTCGAGGTTTAAATTTTCGGTATAGAGTTTCACGCACATATACACTTACACTTACCTTAGCTTAGAGTAAAATTTCTATAAACAAAAAAACGTTTTCACCCGACTTCTAGTACTTGTCTAATTTTTTTTTATTAGTATTGAATTAAAAAAATAATGATAGGAATATTTTTTTACTAATATTAGGATTGCATATATTAATTTAGATTATGATGAATTATAATTAGTTTTGATTGATAAATTATAGGAAGTTAATATTTAACTTTAATCAAATTAGAAGTCTATCTTTTATACGTTCAAAAATTTTTTTTTTTAATTGAGAAATATTTAAATTCAAATGTTGATAATGAATAATAAAGACCAATCATGATTTCCTAACTTGCAAAATATTAGTCTCTACTTAACCTACAATGAAAAAACTCTATCCATAATAAATTTTGCATGTGTCCAGCGAATATGTTCGAAGAATAGTATGTGACCACTAGAATATGCTCCAAGAATTGTATGTATACTAGAGTAGCTTCCTGCCCCAAATACATTAGTTTGATTGTTAATTTGTTTATCACACTGTTTATGACTGCAGTAGTGGAATCCTTAGGGGCAAAAAGTAGAAACACTATAGGAAAAATTAATCCGTATAACATGTTCTTGTACTTGTGTGCATTTTATAGGCAAAATTCAAGAATAGAGCTGTTGCAATTATGGCGACATTCTTCTCTCTTACAACCCCAGTTGGAATTGCAATTGGAATAGGAATATCTAGTGTTTACAATGAGAACAGCCCCAATGCTCTAATTTTTGAAGGGATTTTTAATGCGGCATCAGCTGGGATCTTAATCTATATGGCGCTTGTGGATAGGGGTGTCAATGTTTGACCCAACCCGCGAACACGACACGAACCCGACACGGGTTTTTTCGGGTTAGGGTTGGGCCTTAATGGGTTTGGGTCATAAACGGGTCGACCCGAAAATGACACGATAAGAAACGTGTCATAAGCGGGTCAACCCGCGTAACCCGCAATAGACACATTTGACACGCCAATTTATTTGTGTCAACCCGAAATGACCCACTTAACACAACCCGTTTAACTCGTATAACAAATAAATATTTATTTTATTTTAGATTTGTCAAATACCTTTTATATCCAACATATATTTTAAATTTAAAAAGAAAAGTGAGTAATTACAAAAATTTACAAGGGATATAATTGGAAATTGAAACTTTACAGACCCTAGAACTACTAGTACATTTTTTTTTTTTTTGGGCATAGAACTTGCACAAATGAAATTGGATGAACTTGTGGAAGATGTTATGAATTTGGACATCAACAAAGAATCTATAGATGATAATCGTGGTCATAGTCAGGATTAGTCTACTGTTTGCTCAAATTCTTTCAATATTGATACTTAGCATTTGGCGAGTTCCAAGGATATTATATTTTTGTTGAACTATGTTATTTTATTTTTGTTAAACTTTGTGATTTTGAATTTGGGTTGAAGTGTATGCACTTCTTTTGGAGTGTAAAGAACTTATTTCTAAATAAATGTTATATTTTTGTTGAACTATATTATTTTGAATGTGGGTTGAAGACTTGAAGTGTATGTACTGCTTTTTGTGATGTAAAAAAAATTATTTCTAGATGGATGTTATATTTAATATTATAAAGGTTGAAATGGGTTGGGTTACATTCGTGTCAACCCAACACGACTCGTTTATTAAGCGTGTCAAATGGGTTGGGTCAGGTCAACTCGTCTTATTAACAGGTCGGGTTAGGATTAAAGGATCATGACACGATTATTAAATGGGTCGGGTTAGGGTTGAGCCATTTAGTTGAATACCCCTACCTCGACACGACACGAACCCGACACGCTAACCCAAATTGACACCCCTACTTGTGGATCTTCTTGCAGCTGATTTTATGAACCCAAGAGTGCAAAGCAATGGAAGGCTTCAAATAGGAACAAACATTTCACTTCTTCTTGGGGCTGGTCTTATGTCTCTCTTAGCCAAATGGGCTTGACCTTGTCGTAATGTTTTCTGGAATATTTCTCTTTCTTTTCATGGCTTTTTTTTTTTTTTTTTTTGGTGGTACAGTAAAAATGGCACACAAATATGCAAGATTTCGAACCCGGAATTTTAATTCTTTGCTGAAAATTTGAATTTATCCAAACAAAATTAAAATGGATGAAAATACTGTGAAATATCTTTTTGAAATTTCAAGAATAAAATTAATCTTTTTGAAATTTCAGGTACTAAAATTGAACTTATACCAAATTTCAGGGAAAAAAATGTGCAGTTTACCCGAAATGAAAAGACCAAGAACTCCAAAGATTAAAATTACTTGCAATATGACCCGATGTAGATGAATTGTTAACCAAAGAAGCAGAACCATGAGCATGACGATAAGTTGCATGTGTATGAATGACTTTCTATCCTTCTTCATATCTCCAATCCCATGTTGAGCCTTGTCGAGGTGAGATTTTTTGCAATACGAAGTTGCAAAGGCATCAATCAACGAGTTCTAATCATGGACACCATCGACAAAAACTCAGAAAAAATTTCCCCTCGGGTTCTCACTAAGACACAGTGATGTCAAGCTCTTTAAAGCGTGTGAAAGTACCTGGATGAATGAACCTGGTCGTTAAAATCAAACCAACAACAAAGGCTTTGATTGTAATGAAGATGTCCTTCACGGTAGGGTGGTCTTTCCAAGTATTGGAATACAAACATCAATTGCACCCGGTACGCGTAACATAAGCCATAACAAAAAAGTTTATATTTGAGAGCTTGGTCCTCAAGTGCACTATGCAAAAATTTAGGGTGTATCTAAACTTTGTAATTTGCAATTTACCCAAAAAAAGAGAATTAAATGAGAAGTGTTATTATATTCATATATTTTTACAATACTTTCATAATAAATCTTAGATGAAAAGTTGTTACTAGCTTTAATCTGCACTCACCACTAAAATTATTTTCTTGCTCGCTAATAATAACAAGTAATAACCTTCTACCTAAAATTGTTGTGAAAATGTTGTATAAATGTTGTAGATATTACTTCTCTAAGCCCTCATTTGAGAAGAAGAAAATAAATAAAAAATAATAATTTTAGAATATTCTTCCATTCGCTTGTTTGAGAATGAAATGGATATGAGAAAATACTTATTCTTCTCTATTAACTCAAAACCTCAATTTATCATTCCCCCAAAATTGGGAAGAATTAAAAGGAGTGAAATTCAGTAGCAGCGCCACCTTGACCTAAATATATATATTAAAATTTTATGATTTGTATTCCTGAAAGAAAAAAGTGACCACCCTAAAAAAATAAAAATAAAAATTAGACGAATATTTGGTTGGCTTCTCCTTCAATCCTTTATCATCGTCTTCTTGCTCAGTTCATGTGTTTTGTATTCTTCAGTTCTTTCTTCCTTGTTTTATTTTTCTCTCTTGCTATTGTCCGGCCCTCCCCCCACATGAATGAAATTATTAGAGTTTGACATTTCATAGATGGTAGACTACTAGATAGTAGAATACTATTAGGGAATAAGGTGACGAAACAAGTTACTGACTTCACTCTCTTTATGGAATCATGAGCCTCGTGTAGAAGGCTCTAAAGCCTAAATTTTAAATTATATGATATATTACTTACTGAATTATTGTGATATGTGATGAAGCCAAAAGTTAACCTCGTCAGTATGCTCCTTGTCAATGCCAATGGACGAGCTTAGGTACCTGTTGTATAAGAAAAGAAAGACAAGGAAGGTTCACCGGCGTGGTTCCAGTTGAGAACACTCTGATGCTTAAGTTAGTTTATGCCTCTCAAAGGATAGTATAATAGTTTTCTTCTATGTTTTTCATGAGACCCATTACCTGAGTTCCATTGCCTTTTATAGTTTGCTTTCTGTCGGATCAGCTGTGCCTGTTAATGCTCCTCTAGGCATTTTTCACCTAAAGGAAACGCGGCATTTAATGGCAATGAAGTCTCTGTTTAATGTGGCCATCATTGCTTTTGTAACCGTTCCAGCGCACTTACTCCTTGTCAGCTGGCCTGATGGGATTTACTTCTGGTGTTAATAAACGTAGGCTCATCTTGTTTATACGGACGGCCTCTCGCCCTTTCTCTCATCCCTAACTTAGATGCGGTTGTGATCGTCTTTACATTAGACGACCTTTAACCGATACTCGTCAGTTGCCCCCCCCATTCCGTTGTCGTCAAGACTTTGGACGATCTTAGGAATGTGACTAGATGTGATGATTCGTATCTTCCCGATTCCCAAAATTTTGCTTCTGTCTTAAATGCGAAACAACTACTTCCCAGGAAACGACCACGTGTCTGTCTCCTATTCGCAGTGTGTGTGAAATTTCCTTCACCCTATTTGGTTTGAACTTCGGAGTACTAAGGAACTTCTTTACTTCAAATTTACCTGGTAAGGCCTCTTTTCTCTATGCTTTGATGGTTGGTTTTGAGTTTTTTAGTTAGGAGTGCCCCTTAGTTTCCTTTTTCTTCACTAGATTAGGGGTTTTTTTTGGAGTACTCTTCTGGTCGGCGTCCCCAAGTTGATCTGTTTATGTCTTGTTTTACAGTGCTTAAGCCCGTTTTGTTTTCCCTCTACCCTTTAATCCGCCATTCTTTGATAAAACACCATTTAGAGATGGTCACCATTGAATATAGGGAAGATGATGTTAGGTCAAGTGAGTTGGAGACAGGGTTGTCTTCAAATGCGGAGTCTTTGTGTAAGGTAGTTGACACTGCTACCTCAAAAATGCCCTTGTCTTCGTCCTCACCCCCTTTGCATGCTCTTTCTGAAATTTGTTCTTTGAAAGAGACACATTTAAATGGCTTTTGGAAAAGATTTCAGTTTCCCAAAGGTACCTCTATTAGATTGCCTCGTCCAAGTGAAAAAGCTTGTAGCTTTGCCCATGGAGAGGTGTGTTTTTACGAGGCTGACTTTCTATGTGGCCTTCGTTTCCCCGTTCATCCATTTATCATGCAACTTCTGCACAATTTCCAGATCTCCCCTGGTCAACTCGTCCCTAATGCTTGGAGGACGATTATAAGTTATATGTCTATCAGGATGTCTACTTGCGATGGAGACATGATAACGTTGAATGAGTTTTTGTTTTTGTACCGTCTGAAAGCCTCCATTCACTATGGGTATTTTGAGCTTTTACCTTGGGATAGGAAATCTAGGGTTGTTAGAGGCTTTCCCTCGTCTTTTCGTGATTGGAAATTGCGATACTTTTTCATTTCTGGAACGGGTTGGGAAACCATGTCTGACGATTTCTGGGGGGAGGTCCCAAGATTACTACGAAAATGGGAAGTCCCTGCATTTGGTGCATACTTTCATCGTCTTCCTTCATTTTCTTTTATATCACCATTGCTCTTCTAATGATGTTTGTCTTCTAATTTATGTAGCTCTTAATCGTCCTGAGTTGGAAGATCAACATTAGCATCGGGTTCGTGCTGCCCTTGCCTTCGCTCGTGAGATCGAGGACTTTGACGACCATATTGATCCTCGTCGCCTGTTTGACTGCTATTTAGGTCTCGAACCCTCAAAGTACGTGTTGGAGAAAATTCGCCGAGAAGAAAAAAGTAAGATCGCCTATTTATTAGTTCCCAGAATACTTCAGTCTTCGTTAACTTCATCTATACTGTGTCTGATTGCTTGCTTAATTTTTGGTTGGCAGAAATGGCCACTAGGTATAGTAAGGAGAAATATGCTTGCATCAAGGGTTTGAAGAATGAGCCCTTGTAACCTTGCCACGGACTCGAAGAAGAGGAAGTTGGGTGAAGAGAAGGGTGAAGCTGCTGCTCTTCCACCCATTTAGATTATTCCATCTTCCCCAACTCCGTCCTTGGAAGTGACGGCCTTTACCGCCCTTGCTACCAGCTCAAAAGGCAAAGGCAAAGTTGGGAGAGTATTTGGGACGACCCTGCCACCGCTATGGGTCGTGCTCACAATGTGATCACGGATGATGAACTTAAGGGTTTGTCGTTCATTCCTTCCCATGAGTTGGTTAGCCGCCATATCCATAAACTGGTTCAGGTATGTGGCTTTTTCTCCCTTAACATCCCTTTTATACTTATTTGTATATGCACATAATCTCCCTTCTTTTTCGCTTACCTTTACTAGGTCCTTGGGGAGTTTCTGCGTATCACGACTGATTACTTGAATACAGAAGAGAAGGTCGTGGTGACTAATTCAAAGGTAGACTTTGTCGAGGTTGAAAGTTCCAAATTGAGGAAGGACTTGATTGTTGCTATGAATGAGACGAACAACGCCAATGAGAAAATAAGAGAGCTCACTGAAGCCTTACGCGTAGAGAAAGCGCTCGTCATTTAGAAGGATGAAGAAATCCAGGCTACCCTCCTGAGGACCGACGTAGAGAAAGATAAGGTCATCCAGAAGTTCATGCAGTCAGAGCAATTTTCAGACCTTCAATTTATTCAATACTTCAAAGGTTTTGAGCTTCTGCGACAATGGACGATGAAGCATCACAGCTTGGTCGTGGACTTCTCCAACTTGGACTTTGAAAAGATTGACACTGAGATTCTCGCAGACAAGGCCAAGGAACAAGAAGAAACTGAAGCTGATGCTGTGGTGGAGAAGGATTCTGCTGGTAAGGACGTTGTTGGAGGAAAAGGCACTAACAAGTCTGCTGTACCCCCTTCGTAGTATATACATATTTTGTCCTTTATCTTATTTGAAAAACAATGGCTGCCCCCTTGTTTTGGGGTTTTAGCTTTTCTCTCTGAACATCTTTTTGCTTTATTGCCTCCTAGTTTTGAGGCTTCTGCTTAGACGAACTCGTAACTACTGACTTGTTGTTTTGCCAGTGCTATAACATAAACTTTGTCTATTCATAAGCAAGGTTTTAACTTAACCTCTATGTTTGTGATTTATTCTTATTGCTATGGTCCCTAGAGCTTTTGTCGTTGTGAATTAAACTTTGTAGTTTCTCATCACTTAGATTATGATTTTAACTCATCGGAAATTTTATCATCGTGATTTAAACTTGGAGTTTTTATCACTTGATTTATGATTTGAACTCGTCATTCATGTTGACGGAGTTTTTATCCTCATGATTTAAACTTGGAGTTTTTATCACTTGATTTATGATTAGAACTTGTCATTCATGTTGACGGAGTTTTTATCTTCGTGATTTAAACTTGAAGTTTTTTTCACTTGATTTATGATTACAACTCGTCATTCATGTTGACGGAGTTTTTATTTTTGTGATTTAAACTTGAAGTTTTTATCACTTGATTTATGATTAGAACCCGTTATTCATGTTGACGAAGTTTTTATCGTCGTGATTTAAATTTGAAGTTTTTATCACTTGGTTATGATTTAAACTTGTCATTTATGTTGACGGAGTTTTTATCGTCGTGATTTAAACTTGAAGTTTTTATCACTTGGTTATGATTTAAACTCGTCTTTTATGTTGACGAAGTTTTTATCATCGGCATTGTGCTTTGAACTTATCTTTTCGATATAAGGAGATTTTCACCATCAAGTATTTGACATCTAATCATTTTGAAAAGAAATGGCTCTGCAGCCGCCTTATTTGCTTTATTCATCCTTGCTTATAAAAAGGAATTACAGGGATAATACTTAACGAGAAAACAGAAAGTACTGAAAATAAAACTAATGCATGAAACCAATAAAATCTCGCTTATCTGTTGATGAATAAACGAGGTGTTCCACACCCTGGAATTTATTGCTGCTGAGGATCCGTTTCGTCATTGATGGTACTTTTTAAGGTGCTCTGCGTTCCAAGGACGAGGAAAAAGTTTCCTGTTCACATCTTCCAAGTAATAGCTCCCTCTTCTTGAATAACGGACGACTTTGTATGGACCTTCCCAATTGGGGCCTAGCTTTCCTTCGTTTGGATCTTTGGTGGCTTGTGAGACCTTTCGCAGAACCATATCTTCAGGATTGAAACACTTCAGCTTCATTGTGGTGTCTTGTCATCCTTGCTTGGTATAGGGCCATTCTTTAAGCTGCATCATCCCTGACCTCGAGTAAGCAGTCCAGAGCAAGCTTAAGTCCCTTGTCATTGCTGCACTCGTCATAACATGTTCGTTTGAGGCTTGACATCCCGACCTCCACAGGAATCACTGCTTCAGTTCCAAATACCAGCTTGAAGGATGTCTCACTTGTTGGTGTCCTCACAGTTGTTCTATAGGCCCATAGAACTCCTGGAAGCTCCTCAGGCCATGCTCCTTTTGCCCCCTCAAGTCGGGTTTTGATTAGCATAAGCAAAGTTCGATTTGTAACTTCGGTCTGGCTATTTGCTTGTGGGTGTCCAGAGGAGGAATAGTGATTTCTGATCCCCAGCTCCTTACAGAAATCCCTGAACTTGTGACCGTCAAATTGTCATCCATTGTCAGAGATGATGACCCCCGGAATCCCAAACCGGCAGACGAGGTTTTTCCAGACGAAGTGTTGTATTTTGGCCTCTATGATTACTGCCAAAGGTTCCACTTCTACCCACTTTGTGAAATAGTCAATAGCAACGACTAAAAATTTTACTTGCTTTTTACCTAGTGGTAGGGGGCCCACAATGTCAATTCCCCACATCGAGAATGGCCATGGTGACACAATGTTCGTCAGGTGTTCTGCTGGGACGCACTGCACGTTTTCGAACCGCTGGCACTTGTCGCACTTCTGGACAACCTGAGCTGCATCTTTCTGCATGGTTAGCCAGAAATATCCTGCACGAACAACTTTCTCACGAGCGATCGTGGTCTAGAGTGATTTCCGCAGACTCCTTCGTGGATCTCACTTAGTACATACGCAGCATCTTCAGGATCGAGGCACTTCAAGTAAGGCTGAGAAAACTCCCTTTTGTAGAGCTCGTCATTTAGGATCGTGAATTTGGACAACCTTACTCTGATCTTTCTGGCCTCCAAAGGATTTGCAGGAAGCGTGTTATCTCTGATGTAAGTGACTATTGGATCCATCTAGCTTCCTTTGGATTGGACGTAACTTACATCCAACCCTTCAATGCTTGAGAGGTGTGCACTTCCATGTACAATCCAGGTCGTCCTTCATTGCTGTCGTATGATGCAAGTCTAGCTACCTTGTCTGCTTCTAAATTTTCCTCCCTTGGTACCTAAGTAATTCTAACATCATCAAAGTTAGAAATTAACTGATTGGTCAACTTTAAGTACCTCTTCATTCTATCTTCCTTTGCCTCATACTCCTTGTTTATCTACCCTACCACTAGCTTCGAATCTGATTTCAGCTTCAAGTTTTTGACTCCCAAGGCCTTCGCAATCCTCAAGCTCGTTAACACTGCCTCGTACTCTGCTTCATTGTTTATTGCCGGGAACTGAAGCTAGACTCTGTACCTTAGGATGTCTTTTTTGGGAGATAGGAGAATCACTCCTACACCACCGACACCTATGGTTGACGACCCATCTGTATACACAGTCTAGTAATCTGATTTTGGATCTTGATCTGCCATAGTGAACTCAGCGACGAAGTCAGCCAATGCTTGGGCTTTGATCGCTGTTCTAGGCCTATAATCGACATCCAATTGACTAAACTCTACAGCCCATTGGACCATTCTCCCTGCAGCATCTGGTCTACCCATGGCTTTTCGTAGAGGTTGGTCTGTCATGACTAGGATTGTATGCACCTGGAAGTATGGACGAAGCTTCCTTGATGCGACGATTAGAGCAAAAGCTAACTTTTCTATCTTCGGGTACCTCGCCTCTGCACCTTGGAAAGCTTGACTTGTATAATAGATCAGCCTCTGGACCTTGAACTCTTCACGGATCAGCGCCGAGCTCACAGCTGTTTGGGACACAACTAAGTATAGCAATAGGTCTTCCCCTTCAACGGACGGACTTAGGAGCGGTGGTTTGGACAAATATTCTTTGAGGGCCTGGAAAGCTTCTTCACACTCCTTCGTCCACTAGAATGCCTGCTTTAGCATTTTGAAAAACGGGAGGCATTTGTCCATGGCTTTAGGGACGAACCTGTTCAAGGCTACTACTCGTACAGTCAGCCTCTGCACTTCCTTTACGCTCTTTGGGGAGGTCATGTCTAGTATGGCTTTAACTTTTTCTAGGTTGGCCTCTATTCCTCGTTGGGAAACCATGAATCCTAGAAATTTTCCTGACGAGACTCCAAATACGCATTTCACCAGGTTCAACTTCATCTGATACTTCCTCAAAGTATCAAATGTCTCTCTAAGTACGTACATGTGTGACTCTACCTTTCTGCTCTTCATGAGCATGTCATTCACATACACCTTCATATTTCGTCCAATCTGTTTGCTGAACATGTGATTCACTAGCCTCTGGTAGGTCGCCCCTGCATTCTTTAGGCCGAATGTCATAACTCTATAACAGTACAACCCCTGGCTAGTGACGAAGGCTGTTTTCTCCTGATCTTCTTCGTTCATGCAAATTTGGTTATAGCCTGAAAATGCATCCATGAAGGTCAGCAACTCATGACCAACTGTCGAATCCACTAGTTGGTTAATTCGAGGGAGTGGAAAGCTATCTTTTGGGCAAGCACGGTTAAGGTTTGTAAAGTCGACACACATGCGTCATTTCCCGTTGGACTTCTTCACCATGACGACGTTGGCGAGCCATTCAGGATAGAAGACTTCTCTGATAAACCCAGTGGTTAAAAGCTTCTCTACTTCTTTCATGACAGCTTCATTCCTTTTAGGAGCAAAAACTCTTCGCTTCTGTTGGACGGGCTTTTTGGTGGGGTCAACATTTAGTTGGTGCTCTATCACCTTGTTGTCTATACCTGGCATATCTTTATGGGTCTAGGCGAAGATATCTAGATTCTACTTCAGGAACTTAACAATCTTGCCCTTCAGTGTTAAGTCAAGTCCTCCTTCGACTTTAGTAACTTTGTTAGGCTTTCCTTCTACCAATTTCACGTCTTGCAGATCTTGAGCAGGCTTCTCAGGTTCTTCTTCCACCACCCAGGTATGGTTTTCTTTGGAAACTAGCACCGCTTGGTAGCACTCTCAGGCTAGTAGTTGACCTCCATGTATCTCCCCGATTCCATGTAGGGTTGAGAATTTCACCTTGAGGTAGTAGGTTGAGGTTACAGCTTTAAGGCGATTTAGTGTTGGTTATCCCAGGATCACATTGTATGACGATGGACAATCAACGATCAAGAAATCAACCTGTTTCGTCACCTGGGCTGGATGTGTTCTTGTTGTGACTGATAATGAGATGATACCCTTTGGATAAATACGATTTCCACTGAAACTCACCAAAGGTGACTTGAAAGGTCGAAGCCAGTTTGGGTCCATCCTTAGTTGCTGGTAGGCCGTCATGTACATTATGTCTGTTGAGCTCCCATTGTCAACCAACACTCTTCTCATGTTGAAACCTTCAATTTCTAGCGTGATGACAAGTGGGTCGTCATGGGGTTGCTTAATTCCACTCGCATCTCGTTCAGAGAATGTTATGTCGTCATTCTCTGAGCGATGGTATTTTGTAGATGGAAGCTTGACGTGAACACTGTTGATCTGCCTCTGATAAGTCCTCCTCGGGGACTTGTATGATCCTCCTGATACTTGTCCTCCTGTTATCATCCTTATTTCACCTACAGCCTGCTTTGGATGATCCCATCCATCATCCTTGGTATTGTCATGAGGGTTATCGTCAGCCCTTGATCGGGACTGGTGATCCTTCTTGATGAACTTCTGTAGCTTCCCCCGTTGAATGAGTTCTTCGAACTACCCTTTCAAATCATGACATTCATCGGTGTAGTGTCTGTGATCTTCGTGAAAACGACAATATTTCTTAGGGTCGCGCTTCCAGGAGGACGTGCTTAACGGCTTTGGCCATTTCAGGCCTAGTTCATCCTCAATCTATATTAGGATTTTGTCTGCAGGCATCACTAACGGGGTGAAGTTCACCCTCTTCTTCGGGGTGTCTGAGCTGCTCTTGCTAGCCTTAGTTTCCGAAGAGAGGTCTTTACGATCCTTCTTCTTACCTTGGGAATCACTGGGTTCCTCCTTTTTCCGTTTTCCTATCAATCCTTCCGTGGTAAGGGCATCCTCTCCATTCATGTTCTTTTGAGCTTTGAACACAAGGTCTGTCAGAGAAGTTGGTGGCGTCTTTCCCAGCGATAAGACAAGATCAGGATTGTTGAGTCCAGCCTGGAAGGTCGTCATTATCACTTGGTCATTAGCCTCGTTAATCTCGAGCACAACCTTGTTAAAACGCTTCACGTAATCTCTTAGGCTTTCCCCTTCCTACTACCTTACTGTTAGCAAGTAAGAGGTTGGCCTTTTGTGACGCTGCCCCCCAATGAAATGGTGAATAAACGAGTCACTGAGTTGTTCAAAATTCGCGATTGAAGAAGCTGGTAGCTTACTGAACCACACCCTGGCAGCTCCTTTGAAGGTGGCAGGAAAAGATCTGCATATGACTTTGTCTGGAGTTTGCTAGAGGTTCAAGATGGTCTTGAAGGCCCCTATGTGATCAAGAGGATCCTTCGTGCCGTCGTAGAACTCCAGTTGTGGTAGACGAAACTTAGGAGACAAGGGGCACTCCAAAAAATTGGTGGCAAAAGGTGAATCTGTTCATTTGAGCATGCCGTCAAGATTCATTGTCGTCTTTCCCTTCATGGCATTCTTCACCTCGTCCAACTCCCTTCGTAGGCTCTTTATCATGTGATCATTGTCATGTGTGGACCGCCCGGTGTACTCTAAAGCATCCTTTACCTTGCTATTTTCAAGGTTGCTAACTTCTTCGTCATGTCTACTTCGGCTGCGTCGGTGATGTGATGTGTTGCTACCCTCAGGAAGGGTTCGACACTTCAACCCTTCGTTTTGCTTCATTAACTCTTGTACATTAGCTGTCAAAGCCTGGATCTATTGAGCCATCACTACAGGATTTGAGGGTGGTGTTGCTGTAGATTCCATCGGTCTGAAGGAGCTTTATCGGTAGGAACACAATGGCTTGAAAAGTCAGTTTCCCACAGACAACGCCAAACTGATGAAGCCGGAAGTTAACTTCGTCAGTATGCTCCTTATCAGTGCCAATGGATGAGCTTAGGTACCTGTTGTATAAGAAAAGAAAGACAAGGAAGGTTCAACGGCGTGGTGCCAGTTGAGAACACTTCGATGCTTAAGTTAGCTTATGCCTCTCAGAGGATAGTATAATAGTTTTCTCCTATGTTTTTCATGAGCCCCATTACCTGAGTTCCATTGCCTTTTATAGTTTTCTTTCTATCAGATCATCTGTGCCTGTTAATGCTCCTCTAGGCGTTTTTCTCCTGAAGGAAACACAACATTTAATGGCAATGAAGTCTCTGTTTAATGTGTAACGGATGACCTTTGGGCCATCATTGCTTTTGTAACCGTTTCGGCGCACTTACTCCCTGTCAGCTGGCCTGATGGGATTTACTTCTGGTTTTAATATACGTAGGCTCGTCTCGTTTAAACGGACGACCTCTCGCCTTTTCTCTCGTCCTCGACTTAGATGCGGTTGTGGTCGTCTTTACATTGGACGACCTTTAACTGATACTCGTCAATATGCACCTGAACTTATGCAAACATTTTAGCCTATTTTAGCATAAGAATTTATCCTTTTTATTTTGAGAAGTGCTACATCCACAAAATTTTCATAACACTTTCATAACAAATCCTAGGGAGTAAATTGTTATTGGTTCTAATTTGAATTCACAACTTAAATTACTTTTTTTCCCACTAATAACAAACCAATAACAATCTACCATATAGGATTTTTTGCGAAAATGTTATGAACGTAGCATTTCTCTTTTATTTTACACAATTATTTTTCAAAATACGTCACATCAGATTATTTATTTTATACTACATTTCTTTAAAATGTTATTTCTTTAATAATTTTTTATCATTCTCCCAATTCATATTTCTTTTTTCTTCTCATTTTTTATTATTTCTTTATCAATTTACCTAGTCATAATAACAATGTAGCTCTTTTTTTCCTTTTTTTTTTTTTAACACAAGTTTGGCTAATCTAATGTAGGTGAATTTTGGAATTAAATGTAAAAAATAACATACTATTTTGCATTAACCTATGTGAGTACTCTTAGTATGTTTAATTGTTTACCATTGATTTATTGTCTAATTGTCTCTTGAGTGGGGCATGTGGGGCATGTGTGGGAGTGGGCAGTAATTATTAAAGGAAAAAAAAAATTAGAGTAACGCATTGAATTGTTAATAGAGTAACACTAGTTACACAAACAAAATTAAAGTATTAAGAAAAATTCGTAATGATATGCATACAACAAAAATAATGCAACAACTAATATTAAGGTTGATTTGAATTCCCATCTTAATTGAGCAATGCTACAAACACAATATTGGATGAATGATTGCTTAGTTATGTATATTTAGGAGATGTAACTTATAGTATTAGTAATGAAACTATCATGTAACGAATTCAAAATATGAAAACTCGTAGAATGAAATTATAAAACTTTATGTATTTGCATGCATATTTTGTGATGTCGATATATTCAAGTTTTTTTAATTAATTTTTTTTTATAATTTAAATAACTTAGTAATTATCCTAAAAAAATTTCTTAGAACCGCCACTATGAAGTTAGATTTAATAAATTTTTACTAAAACTTCAAAAATACTCTTATAAATTTAGCTATTTATTTTAAATTAGAGGTCTAATTAAATATTGTCATAAAATAATTTCATTTATTTTCTTCTATGTTACTTCCAAACAATGATCCTTAAATATATACAATTTCATTACATTCTTTTGTGATCATTCTATTTCATTCTATTCCATATTTTTTTATAAGCCCTCTAATGAAGTCTAAAAAAAAAAAAAACTCATCTTACAAGAAGTCTAGTTTAGTTCACGTCGGTAGACAAAAATGTACAAACCAATTAGCAGGTTGGCAAGAGAACTTAAGTAAATATTAACACATAATTTCTTTTTCTTTTTCTTTTTCTTTTTTTATTTTATGATGGAAAATATTAACACATAAGAGAGTCACTTTTGGGTGAACGTAGCCAACTTAATTGACAACAATAGATGTAAATGGACATTTATTTCCTATGGCAGTCGTTCTTATGTCGACATTCTTTCAACACTTTTTTGACGTTTTGAAGGAATCTAGATTCATTTTTTCCAAAGAGATCTATCATTAGTACTATCTCCATAATTTTAGTATTTGTCAGTACATCAAAATTCAAAATTCGATTTCTCCGTTACCTTCATTATTTAAAAAAAAAAAAAAAAAAAAAAAAAGAAGACGGAAATTACAAATCTGCTTCTTGAACAATAGAAACCAATCTGCTTCTTAATTCTAAGGAAAATTGTTATACTTACAATATTTTCATAATATTATTACAATTAATTCTATATAGTAGGTTATTAAGAATTGTTATTAATGAGATAAAAAAATTATTTTAATAATAATTTTAAATTAAAACTAATAATAACTAATCACTTATAATTTATTATAAAAATATTACCAACGTATTACCTATATCAAATTGTGAGAGGAATGAGCTCATTATTTCTTGACAATTAAGCTTATTAGCAGAAACTAATAACGTTACTTTATGAGTTTTCTTTTCCCAATGCTATGAGAAGTCAACAAACGAAATAGGACAAAGACAATGTAGCCTAGTCAAATTATGGGACCTCAAATCGTTCTTTTCTTTTCAAGGAACTGTTTTTTTTTACACATTCACTGATTCACACTCGCACACAAACCCCTCACACCCTTTTCATTTTCTCTCTAATTCCTTTCACACAATGGCCAAGCTTCAACTTCTTCTCCTCACACTCTTTTGCGTTTTCCTCCTACTCCCTTCCTCAGCTTTTGGAGATTGCACATGTGACACCGAGGATGAAGGACGTGACAAAACCCAAGCTCTCAAATATAAACTAGCTGCTATTGCTTCCATTCTTGTAGCGGGTGCAATTGGGGTTTGTATTCCAATACTTGGAAAGACCATACCAGCTTTGCGTCCCGAGAAGGACATCTTCTTCTTCATCAAGGCCTTTGCTGCTGGCGTGATATTATCGACCGGGTTCATCCATGTTCTCCTGGATGCTTTCGAGAGCTTGACATCGCCGTGTCTGAGCGACAGCCCGTGGCAGGATTTTCCATTCACGGGGTTCGTGGCGATGGTATCCGCCATCGGGACTTTGATGGTTGATGCCTTTGCCACTTCATATTATAGAAAGTCTCACTCCAACCAGGCTGCTCAAAATGGGGCTGGAGATGTGGAGATGGAAGGAGAGCATGAGGGCCACTTACAAGTTCACACACATGCTACTCATGGTCATGCTCATGGTTCCACTTCCTTTGTTGATAACTCGGCTTCATCAGACCTTATTCGGCATCGCGTTATATCACAAGTGATTCGATTCTTCCTGTTTTTGGTTGATTTGTTATAATTTTGATGCTATTTGTTAGAATTATGGTTAAAAGGTTAATATTCTCTGTAATGAATTAATCATTTAAATATAGTACCAACAGTATTTTCAGCCTATTTAGTTTGTTTGGATAAATAAAAAATTTCATCAAATAGTAGGAAGCTTCAAATTTTATAATTGTGTTGTTATTTATTTATTATTTATTTTTTTTTTTTTTTGTTTCTGTATGTGTTTTTGGGGTACCGTACTTAATTGAGATATTTTTTTTTTTGCACAAAGCACGAAGTAAAAATATATAATGTGTTTACCGATTTTCTTTACAAATTATACTATATAGTTTTATTTACCTTTTACTTACTTATTTTTTTAAATATATTTTTACAGATTTTTTGTATTTTTTCTATTCTATTTAAATATTACTTCTTTATTCTTTCTTTAATATTTAAATTTTTTGGTAATATTTTTTAACAAATTTTGTGTAGCAGTTGTTTTGGCAATGATATAGTAAGTTGTAAGATCATGTAATTTTAATGAGAAGTGTTATGTTCTTATATGTAAGTTATTACGGGTTCTAATTTGAATCCACAACTAAAATTATTTTTTTCTCAATCGTAATAGCCAATAACAACCTGCTGCTTAAAATTTATTTTGAAAGAATTGTGAAAATATTGTGATAACATTTCTCAATTTTAATATTTTATTTCTTTATTTTATTTTTTCTTCTCTCTTCATTTTTTCCATCCATACGTTTTTCCTTTTTCTTTTCTTTTTTTCTTTTCCTTTTTCTCTTATTTTTTCTCCTCCACACAGGTATCCCCACTTCTCCTCTTTATCTTCAGTTTTGCATTTGCTTTTCGTTTTCTACCTCTTGGTCTACCTCTATCTCCAGATGTCTCTCTCTTTCACTTGGACTAAAAACACCAAAACATGCCATCAACTTCTCATCACATAGAGGGGAAATCACCTGTGCTCCAGATATTGTGGGTCAGATTTAAAAAAAAAAAAAAAAAATTGTTCTAATTTTATTAGTTTTATGAGAGAGACTGTGTTCTATGATTAGATTGCGTTTTGTATTTTGTTTATAATGTGTTTTGGTGTCTTTGCAGCCGACTAGCCATTGAGGTTGAGATAAATGCGGAAATTTTGTTTATTCGAGTGTGGATTATTTTAAGTGAGAAAAATGGTTTGGAGTTGCTACAATGTTCTCTAGATCAAGAGAACTACCGGAGCAACTTCAAAAAAAATTTGGAAAAGTTTTGCTTTTA
This sequence comes from Notholithocarpus densiflorus, assembly GCA_030021035.2. Classification (NCBI taxonomy): domain Eukaryota; kingdom Viridiplantae; phylum Streptophyta; class Magnoliopsida; order Fagales; family Fagaceae; genus Notholithocarpus; species Notholithocarpus densiflorus. The sequence continues at coordinate 68,806 of JARYZH020000752.1, forward strand.
GAGAATATGTTGGAGCTGATATTTTGGGTTTTTTCTCCAAAAAATGACTTTGGCTAATCTATTGGAGATACATTTATCATTTTATTCTATTAAATATTGATTTTGATCATGGAAGAATTAGTGTTTAATTACTGATTACATTAGGTTTTAGAGTTGGGGATTGTGGTACATTCAGTCATAATTGGAATTTCTCTGGGTGCTTCTGAGAGTCCCAAAACAATAAGGCCTCTTGTAGCTGCACTGACCTTTCATCAATTTTTTGAGGGCATGGGACTTGGTGGATGCATCTCTCAGGTAATATCACAGTGTATATGTACCAATTATTCCTTTCCTAATTATAAAACTTAAACTAATTATTCGCTTTAAGGAAACAAAATTTTCAGTTTGGTTATTGGTTTTTGTTGACTTTCATCCAACTTTTGAATAACATTGAATAAGTTCTTTTGTCAAAGTTTTCAGCTCATATTTGGCAAGAAGTATATTACAAGTGTCTTGCAAAATGTCTTACTTTGATTTCACATGACTCTTGCTAAAAAAAGAGAAAAAGAAAAAAATATTTCACACGACTTTGGTGCTAAGTCTATTTTATTTTGATAAGTATTGAATAAGTAATGATAGGGATGTATTTTATTAATTATATGATCAGTTTCATTGATAATTTTTAAGAAGTTGATTTTATCTTTGATCAAACTAGACTTTAGGAGCCCATGTTATATAAATTCAAATGTTGATAATGAATGATGAAGACCGATTATGATTTCCTTAGTTGAAAATTATTAGCTATCCAACCTAAACAGAAATTATGTCCACAACAAACTATCAATATTGCACGTAACCTGTGAACATTCTTAAAGAATATTATTTAATTTGCTTGTTAATCTGTTAATTGCACTATTAATGACTGCATTAGTGGAATCTTTTGAAGAAAAAGAGTACTATGGTAGTTGGTGTATTAAATTTATCCGTATAACATGCATGTCCTTTTACTCGTGTGCATTTATAGGCAAAATTTCAGAACGGAGCTGTTGTAGTTATGGCAACGTTCTTCTCTCTTACAACCCCAGTTGGGATTGCAATTGGAATAGGAATATCTAGTGTTTACAATGAGAACAGCCCCAATGCTCTAATTTTTTAAGGGATTTTTAATGCGGCATCGGCTGGGATCTTAATCTATATGGCACTTGTAGATCTTCTTGCGGCTGATTTTATGAATCCAAGGGTGCAAAGCAATGCAAGGCTTCAGATAGGAGTAAACGTATCACTTCTACTAGGGGCAGGTCTTATGTCTCTCTTGGCCAAATGGGCCTGACCTAGGGGCGGCGCCACCTTAAAGCCAAGGCGGTCCCAGGACCACCTGAAAATATATATATATATATAAATAATAATTTAAAAATTTTTATTTGTCTATCCTTCAAAAAAAATTTGGGAACACCCTCATTTTTTTATGTCTATAAAATTAAATTTTGCTTCATAATTTGTTCTACATTCAGTATGATTACTTGGTTGTGAACATTGAAAGAGATATAGCTTGTAACATTGATAATGTGATTATCATGCAACGATTTCAAAATTTGAAAAATCGTAAAAGACAATTATAAACTTTATGTATTTACATGTTTTTTTTATTGTTGTTGTCAATATATGAATTTCTCTTTTTATTTGATTATATAATTTATGCTTTTTAAAGAACACCCTGAGAAAAATTTCTAAACCCGCCACTAGCTTGACCTTGTAATATTTTGTCGAATATTTCTCTCTATTTCAAGTTTTTTGTTGTGATACTGTAAAAATGACATATATGCAACAGTTCGATAGAACCCGAACATTCCCCTATGGGAAGTGCTAGAGGTACACCAAAAGTAGAATTTATATCTCAGATGAAAAAAAGAAAGAGGATTGTTAAAAGTCCAAACAAAATTAAAAACGCTGAAAATATTGAATAATATCTTTTTGAAATTTCAAAAACAAAATTAAACTTTTTGAAATTTCAGGCACTAAAATTAAATTTATACCAAATTTCAGGGACAAAACGTGCAGTTTACCCTAAGAAAAAGAAAAAGAACTCGAAAGATTCAAATCACTAGCAATGTGACTCGATGTAGCTGAATTAATGTCAGCCAAAGAAGCCTGATCGAGCATGAGTTGCATGTGTATGAACGTGTAAATGACTTTCCTTCCTTCTCCATATCTCAAATCCCATGTTGAGCGCCTTGTGGAGGTGAGGTTTTTTGTAATACGAAGTAGCGCGCAAAGACATCAACTATCAAAGTTCTAATTATGGACACCATTGCTAAAAACCTCAGAAAATTTCCCCATGGGTTCTCACTAAGACAAAGTGACGTCAAGCTCTTGAGGAATGAACCTGGTTGATGATATCACACCAACAACAAAAGGCATTGATTGTAATTAAGATGTCCTTCTTGGGATGGAAAGTCTTTTTGGCATGAGTTTAATATTTCTTTTTTTTAATTTATTTCTTAATTTTAAAAATCGTTCATTAAAAAAAAAAAAAAAAAAAAAAAAACAACTAACTAAACGATGTCGTCCCTAACCGAATCTGAAGAAGAACCAAAAAAAAACCCAAATTCCCAAAAGAACACACAAACTGAAATTGAAAACCCGAAGTATACTGAACTTACCCGATAAAGTATTGGCCGGAGCCCCGCCAAAAAGACCTCTCTCTCTCTCTCTCTCTCTCTCTCTCTCTCTCTCAGGTTGGGTATTTGTTTTAGTGGGTGGGTTTTTTTTTTTTTTTTTTTTTTGGGTAAATTTCAGAAACTTATCTTGAGGTTTGTGATAATACTAACTAGGTCCAAAAAATTTTAAAACCCACCAATTTAGTTCACAAAAGACAACTTTGTCCCTAAACATACAAACACCGTTAGTGATTCTCTCTTCTCTCTGGGCTTCAGATATCTGACCGGACGGATTGATGGAGTATGCGGAGGGCATAATGTTTAATTGTTTTTTTCCCCTTTAACAGTCTAATTTTGTGGTCTGCTGTCAACATTGCTTTCTAGGACCATCCTATATTGAGTTTCCCTATCTCTTTTTCTCGCAAGTTTTTTTTTTTTTAATTTCATTTTTTCATTTTTTTCATTTTTAACCCTCTTTCTACTCTTCGGCGTACGGAATGGAACTTTTTAACATAGCTAGTTCACGACACGAAATAATGGAGCTAACATGTAAACCCTAAAATACTTTTAGAATGGTATTAGTCTCTTGTGTACTTAAAATACTTTTAAGATTGGTAATTGCACTTGGCCCTTTGTGAAATTTTGTGTTAACTAGATACTATATTATAGGAACGGATTGAGATCCTGTTGATGCAATATCATTCAAAAAATTGAGATTAAAAGTCAGTCATTGAATTAGAAAAGGTCAAGGTGCATGGAAAAGTAAACATCTACTTTATGCTGAATTCCTGTGAAGGGAAACTGTAAGAGTACATTAAACTAAGAGAGCACCTAAATGTTATTAACAACACTTCAAAACTTAAAAGCGGAAGTTTTGTCAAAATAAATTTGACACTCAAAAGAAAAATATTTTGTCAAATATTTTGCGATAAATCTCACCATACCTAAATAGAATAAACAAAGGAGCTATCAATAAAATAGAAATTTTTATTGATACTTGATACATTACACGCACTTTGCTACACACATCACTCACTATTTCTCTCTTACTATTTCTCTTACACTTGTTGAATACTACTCTTTGTAGAAACAACACTTATTGGGCTATCACACACTTCTTAAATAGCTTATATGCATAACCGTAGAAGTTATATATAGCAATGTTATGAATTCCATTTCGGTGATCATTCTAGTTTGCTTATTGGAACGAAATATTTTGGTACTAGACATTTCTAGTGTATTGTAGCACACCGTTTCTCTCTCTCTTTCTCTCTCTCTCTCTCTCTCTCTCTCTCTCTCTCTCTCTCTCTCTCTATA